>JASCZI010121026.1:55534-74258 GCA_036250425.1 Stylosanthes scabra | reverse complement strand
ATGTTTATAGAAAAATAATTTTTCATATTGATATTATGGGAGGTGGCTCATCTGGGTAGAGTTTACCGTCTCACTTGATGACTTTGTCAATGATGATATGATGACTGGAAATTAAAAAGATTTGGTTAAAATTATTCTTCCATGGAGGCAGGGATATATTGAACATTTAATGATATGGAATTCTAACACTCTTAGCTCTTATTATTTAGGTGTCCATGAGCAATTCAAGAGAGTTAGTGATGAATTAATAAATACCGAAGGTGTCAACCTTTTATTTTAATTTTATGATATATTGTGTTTATCACTTGTTCTTTATGTAGATTTGACAAAAGAATCACTATTTTGGTTGAAGATATGTTTCACAGAGATGCATGGTGGAGATGGTAAAGAAACGAAGAATGGAGAAGAAATCAAGACAACTCATATGGAATGGCTGTCTACTCAATTGGCATTGGCACTCTGTTTATTAACAAAGATGCTACTCAACTTTTCTGTAATTATTTATTCTGTAATAGATTTTGGTATTTTTTTTAACATTAAACCTATTTAGTACAGGAGATTTTTTTGTCAAACCTTCGTATTAATTTCATTTTTTTATAATGGATACTATTTGTTAGTATACGTCTATTATTTGTATTCTACGATGTATAATATTGTAGTAATAAAAAGCATTATTATTATATTTTATTTTATTTAGTTTTACTTTTATCAGTTTATGATTGACCACAATTTTAACCTAATAATTTTAATTTAGTAATGGAGAAATTGTTACAATTTATTCAAGGTAGCCACAGAAATACTATAACATAATGAAATAATCCACTAACATTGCCCACAGAAAAAATTAAAAAAAAGAGGACATATATATATTAGCCACTATTAAATGGTAGCAAAATTAGAATTTTTGTTTTATATAATTTCATTTTGCCACGGAAAAAGCGTGTACAATTATGCAAAATTTGTGGCTAATCAAAGGTCTCCACGACTATTAAAATCGTGGCCAATTAACCAAAAATTGTGGGTATTTAAAAATGCGTCGCCCTCTTTAACCACGGATCTTCATTCATGACAATAGTGTTGTTGCCATGATTTCTTTGGACTTTAGCCACTATTTTTTCTGTAGCTAAACCCCTTGTTTTTGGTAGTGTTAGAAAATAAACAGCAATTCAAAACCCACTTAAGAATGTTTTTATTAATTCAAGAAGGTAACATGAGTAGCCTTGAAAATACCTTTTATTTAAAAATTTAATGACAATTATGTTAGGTAATTAACAATATTTTTGCCAACATCATTAGTCAACAAAATACAAACATTAAACTCGTTATTAAAACAGAAAAATAATTAAAAAATCATCCAAAATAATATTTGATTATCCAAAAATATTAAAATTGATGAATTAAAATGATAATAAAACATCATTTAAAATATTAAAATTAATCATTTAAATTTGTAACACCCCGAGCTTCCACCACACAGCTTAAGTCTGAACCGGTGGAACTCAAGGCATTTACAATTTCGATACGCGAAGGAAACCAAGACAAGGTCCTAAGGAATAGAAGAAAGACATAACCATGAGCCAATTTCAAATACATATATAATAATAATAATACGTGTCGTAGAGTAGCGCAGCGTTAACCAAACAGAATACAGAATCCAACTCAAATACACATCCTACGAGTGTTATCAGAATACACGATTCTTCTCCCGATACAAGGTTACACCTACAACAAAAAGCTCTCTAAGTACACACTAGCCGTTAACAAAATAAGCTAAAGCCAAGCCTCCCATAGCTCTAGCCAAACGACCAGACCGCTAGTCTCCACCTGCATCTGAAATATTTCAACAACAACGGAGTGAGAACCACAAATTCATGGGGTTCCCAGTACGGAGCAAGCGCCCCAAGCCTAACTCTGATATCTACCTAATTCCAAAGGTCATCACACAAGAAGTATACAAAAAGAATGAGTAAATCAAGTAGTCAAGTACACATTTAGCATCAGACAATTATATATCAGTTAGGCACACCCAATCAATGTCACGCAATATGCAAATGATGTATGCCTAATTTCCTATAGGCTAAGATGAGCTCATCCGGTCGGTTATCATAGCCAATCCCGACCGATCCAGAACTAGCACTGGATGACCATCGTTCGTACTTCCCCGGAGGACCAATCAGCCGGCCCCAATCGTAAACGATCTTTTCCTCTCATCAATATATATATATGGGGTTCCCTTCTCTTTCTCAATAATTATAACCTGGTAGCCGAAACGTTGGCAGGAGGCCCCCCTGCCGCTACCGTAAGCCACGACGTTAGCCTTTGTCCCACGTGGAAACAAAAGCCCCACAGACACTTACTACTCCTGATGGTCCGCTGTTGCCGTAAGCCGAGCTCTGGTCCTCTTGACCCCTCTTAGACCTAGGCTCACGGTTATGATTTTATAACAACAATTGAATAGCTTAAGAAGTGGATCGCCTTATACCTCCTTTCAGATTCACTGTTTTAAAGATCTAAGAAGATCTGAATCGATTCGAGTACCCCCAGAATCGATTCGGACCTCTCATTCCAGTCTTGTTAACAACGTATAAAAGAGCTTCGAATCGATTCCCTTCCTAACCGTGTCAACTCGTTTTAAGTGTAATTTCCTAAATTCTCTAAGTTTGAAAGCTCGAGTCGAATCGCCAGTATAGCGAATCGATTTGAGAAATCAAGTTTAGCCACTGTCCAAAAACGAATCGGTTCCACTCCCAGCTCGAGTCGATTCTGTGTACTTAGTCAATCGTCTTTTGAGAAAACCTTTTTCTTAGAATCGGCTCGAAGGAAGTGCGAATCGATTTAAGAGAAGCCTTTTACTCTCTATCCAAAAACGAATCGGTTCGCCCTAGATCGGAGTCGACTCGAATTACTTAGCAAATACTTCATTTTCTGAAACTCTCCTCAGAGTCGACTCGATCCACAGACGAATCGATTTAATATTTGAGTTTGGGTCTCTGTCCAAAAACGAATTGGTTCGGAGGGAACCCGAATCGGCTCGCTGTCTATGAAATTCGAAGATTTTAAAG
The DNA here is from genome assembly GCA_036250425.1 of Stylosanthes scabra. Lineage (NCBI taxonomy): Eukaryota > Viridiplantae > Streptophyta > Magnoliopsida > Fabales > Fabaceae > Stylosanthes > Stylosanthes scabra. The sequence goes on along the minus strand of JASCZI010121026.1, from coordinate 71,196 downwards.
AGTTTAGGCCCAACGAGTCGACTCGATACCCCTCGAATCGATTCCTTCGTGACAGAAACCTGCATTTTCAGTCAAAATTCCAACCAATTCTCTTACCATGCCAACTTCTTATCCTCTACCAAGCTCATACCATACACCATTCATCATATATCACCATCTCACAATTCAATCCCATCCAATCCACTTTCTATCTACTCAATTTACAATTTGTAACACAATTCATTATCATCAAGCACATGCAAGCATATATCCACATACCAATTCATAACCAAACATACAATTCAAGCATGCAACTCAAGAAATCACATAGATACAAGCTTTAAACTAAGGAATCCTACTCCGTACCTCTTGTAGACCTCCAAGCTACGTAACCCTAACCAATTCCTTCCAACCCAACAGCTCTAATGGAGTCCCATTGGCTTTAATTTGTGCCTAGAGTCCCCTATTATCAACAATCATCAAGGATTGTCACTTAAACCAACCTAATCCCAAGAAAATGGAGTAGAAGAAGAATGTAGCTATGATAGACTCTACCCATACCTCAATTGTATTATTGAAACGGAGATGGGGACGAGAGCTTCACGTAGTCGGCGACGGTGCGGCGATCGGAGCTCCGGTGAGTGAGTTGTGGTGGTTCAAATGGTGGTGTTGGTGGTGTGAGAGTGAGAGAGTTGAGAGAAAGAGAGAGAGAGTGTCTTGTGTGTTGTTATTGTCATGTGTTGTTTTTTTTTTTTTGTGGGTTAAGTGAGTGAGTGTTGGATCCTTTTGACCCACCTCACTCATTTGATCCAGTTGGGTCAACCCAATACAGTGTGTACCAATTTTATTCCAATTAGTCCTAATCGTATTTGATTTATGTTGATTTAATTTTTAAGAGTGTCACAAAATTTGAGAAAGGGAATATTTATTGATATTATTCACAAAAATTATTGACCACCTACAACTTTTCATTTACAGAATAAACTTTGCATATAGTATATGTTTATTTAAGAAAGTAACTTTGGTCTTTGGCTATAAATTTTAAACAAATGATACGCTTACTTCTCTTTTGAAGCTCGTAAAAAGGTGTATACACAAAGAGATGTATGCGTACATAATACTATTCTTGCAAAAATGAAAAAATAAAAGAAAGAAAAAGATACATTCTTATACTAAATTATAATATATAAACGGAACAAAAAGCAAAGAGAGTGATCCAATCTAGATTCTAAATCATTATCAAGATTAGGTTTGAAATTCGGATGAAACATTTTCACCAAACGCAATTAACATGATTTGCATTTATTCGCAAATCTTCACTGAGCTGGCTTTATTTGGGCCATAGTATCTTAAAAGTTAAAAAAAAATATAAATATAAAAATAAAAAAACAAAGAAAGAATATTCTATGAATGTCCTGCTTAGAGTGCAACGAGTTAAATTCTAAAACTCACAGAGTGAGAATGTGTCTAAGATACAGAGTGAAGATTTTTTAGATAAAAAAAAATATTTTATTTAATTAAAAAATATGGGACCTATATGACCCTTATCTATTTTACTCTTTCTTTGTATTTTTTGGGCACTTAAAATATTTATGTGAGTAGACACCATATTCTAGTTGCGACTAAAAAATAGTTACATGAAATCCATGAGGAGGGGAAAGTGTGTGTGTTAGAGTGTAACTTAATTTAAAAGAAAAAAAAAATTTTGGTAAAATAATTTATTTGTAACTAGTAAAAAAAATTAAATTTTAACAGCGAATTTAACTATTAAACATAAAAAAGTATTCAAACGCGGGCACCTTGCTAGGTTGATTAAATAAAGGAAAAATATCGCCTAGGCTAACCAGGACTCCAAACAGACCCCGTCTAAGCTCTTGTACTGCATGCAGCAATCCAATCTCAGCTACCAAAAACACGGATCCAGCTTTTGAGCTAGACTTTCAAGTTGATCATTATCTTAACAATCACGTAATCTTTTTAGATTATGTTTATTCGTTGGTACACATTCCTTTCTCTGCTATGTTATGTGTATCTATGCAATCTTCTATAATATTTACAAAAACAAAAAGTGACCAATTGATTCACATTGGATATGTGATACTAGCTGTACTAATTCATTTAGTTATGTTCTATTTTTAGAATAAAGATAAAATAGAAATTAGCTTTTTGGTTAGAGAGATAGTTGAGTGGTTGATAACTCTGGTTTGAAAATTGGTATAGTTCACAACAAGAACTATCGAGGGTTCGAATCCCTCTCTCTTTTTGTTTTTGTTCGATGAAAGTATTCTTTTTCTTTTATTGGTTTGGTTTGGGTTGGTTTGGTCTTTTCAAACTCGGCGATATTACCACTTAGCCAAGCCCAAAAGACAAGATTCAGAATTTTAATATAATTACATAGAAATACATTAAAATGAGAAGTAAAATACTATTCTTTTTTAATTTGACTAGCTCGCTTAACTCAACCCTATATGTGGGGTAAAATCAACGTGATTACTATTTTAAGCATTAGATCTTATATCTCAATTAAGAGGAGTCATGAAAAGGCTACGACTGCTTACGCCTTTAAGCCACGCCATTATAGCAATCCTTGTGAACAGCTGGTTTACTGTAGGCTGTATTTTAGTTAGATAGGTCTGTTGAGATTCTATTATAAGTTCTTTTCTATTTGATTTCATTCTTTCTTTTCAAACAAGAGTTGGTAGCCCCTCTAATGGTAGCCCCTCTAGAGTGTATAAACTCCACCTGAAAGTCATATAAGAAGGAGCCTATACTCATACTAGCGCCCTCTTCCCACAAGGAAATACGTGCTTGAAAAAGGTAGAGGCTTTACCCTATTCCTCGGCCTTGGTTTCTTTCTCTCTATCTCACTGCTTTTTTTTCTTTTCTTTTTTTACTTTCTCATTGCTTGTGTGGATCATCAGATTATGAAAGGAAGGAAAATGCGAAGATGTTACTATAATGCGAAGTCATATTATTATGTTATTAAAATTTCCAGTTATATTTATGCACCTTGATCTTAATGTATAAATGTCATTTATATATGTATCATATGCTAAACATGCAGTTTCTAATTGATTAAATTATGCAGATAAAAAGAACAAAACTTTTTCTATAATTTGAGTGATGTGATCGACAATTTCTTTTTCCCATGCGACACCCCTACAAATAAAAGATTTATTCGTCCTAGATTTGAATTTCATTTGAGCTTTTGCCGACAATGGATTGCTTGCTATATGCACAAGGCGAGTTTTGAACACTCGACATTGACTTATGCGAATGGTAAGTTGACTATTAAACCCATGCGATCTAATATGATAATGAAAAAGTATATGTAACCAATAATTTTTTAACTAATAAATCAGCGAATAAAAAATAAAACATCTAAAACTACTGTTTATAGAACATCCGAAACATAAAACAACCTCAGCCAACTTTATATTTTTTTTAGAAACAGAATATCCGAAACTTAAAAATAGAACATCCAAAATATAAAGAAATAAAACATTCAGTTTAAGTTGTTGGCTGATGTTGGCTGAATTTTTATTGGTTATCTAGCATGGTTGTATTATAATATAGGAAGCAGGTCAAGTGCTCCAGAGTATATGGTAATCCAATAATCTTAATCGTTCATTTCAATTATAAAATATATACAAATTAAAATCAACAGTTAAGATCATTGGATTATTAAATTGGATTATTGTAAACTATGTACCACCTGAACTATTCCTGTAATATATAATAACCTTAGCATGCAATTTCCTTTTCATTAGCAAACACATTAATAACCCATGCTATATAAACCCATGCTATATAACATATATAATAATCAAATAATATTAATTTATTTTTCTATCTTTGCCTTTGAGGCCTTGATAATGATATTCTTTTTAGAAAAACATATAATATTAATTGTATTAATTAATATTATTTTTCCTTTCTCCAATAAACTTCCCCTTCACAACCGGTACCATATCCAATTACTAGAGATCAAGATGTTTTATGAGTAATTGAGTATTGACTATTGAGTATAATGCAATATAGACCAACGTAAAACAGTCACCTTGTGACTGAAACTTAGTCCTAATGGTAAATATATTTGCTTCTAATGTGTGCCAAACAAGTTCAATTCTCTTTGGTGGAAATAGAGACTTTCTAATATGTGTGTGAGTGAGGTGTTTACTTGTGTCAAAAAAAAAAAAAGGTCACCTTAAAAGATAAATAATAAAAAAGCTCATAAATTCATTTTCAGATTAAAAACAATTTGAAACATGTAACAGTAATGTCTTCAATTTTATTTTATATTTTTTCCAGTGTACATGATGTGATCATTAACTTCACATCTTATAAAAACAATATAGGATCAAAACCAAAAATCCGATGGCCTACGCAAGCTACAAACTTTTGTTTTTGGTATGAGAGTGAGAGATTAGGGATTCTGAAACATCAAAGATGGATAGCACTTTCAGTAACAGAGTCTGGTTCAAGAACCCTAAACTCAGCTACAAACTTTAACCTAACTCAAGACCAGCTAAAAATTGCGACATCAATGGCAACAGCAGCCAAAAAAAAAAAAAAGATTATTCTGTGATCAGTTGCGTGCTCCCACCAATGCCATGTGCCCTACAAGGTCCAGCACTCGGTTGCTGAAAGAAAAAACCATTCAATGAGCATCTTAGCATAGACATAAAGTTGCTGCTTCTAAAGAGTTTGTTATTGTTAGTATGTGTACTATGAAAGCAAATCTTCGAGGCTATTGCATTCACATACCTGTAACCCCACTCATTGTCATACCACGAAACCAGCTTCATGAACGAAGCACTGAGCCCGATACCCGCCTTAGCATCAAAGATACTTGACCTGTTGAAAATAATTTTCATTTAAGACAAGCACTTCATCAAACAAATGAATGGATAAGAAACTAGGTATGTAAAATACTCTTCCATTTGATTTATATAAGAAACTAGATACAGACAAGACCAAATCCAAGACAGAAGTCGAAATTTACCTCGAGTCACCAACAAAGTCATTAGAGACAACATCCTCATCTGTGTATCCAAGAATTCCTTTCAATGATCCCTCAGAGGCATGCCTTCAATTTTGAACAACATAAAAGTCAAAATTCAATCAAACCAAGAGAATAGTGGAGAAAAAATCCAAACTAAAAAATTGTTAAAAGCCAGAGCAAAAGTGAACATACTTTATTGCTGCTTTAACATCTTCATAGGAGGCATTCTTTTTAAGCCGACAGGTTAAATCCACAACAGAAACATTTGGTGTAGGGACACGGAACGCCATTCCAGTGAGCTTTCCATTCAACTCAGGAAGAACTTTTCCGACGGCCTGTGAGTTCATTAACACAAACCAAATCTCATAACCTATAATGAAAATAGCAAGCATACATTATCTTCAACATCGTCCTTCTCTTACCTTAGCAGCACCAGTGGAGCTTGGAATTATATTTTGAGCTGCTCCTCTTCCCCCTCGCCAATCCTTCATTGAAGGACCATCTACAGTTTTTTGTGTTGCTGATCGACAACCAAGAATCATATTAACAAGCCCCATATCAGCATATAATGTCACAGTTAAATATACAAGAATAACTCTATAGAAGAAATCAGGGGATATGATTAACTAATATGTAAAAGAGACCTGTTGTTGCATGTACAGTTGTCATCAAACCTTCAACAATACCAAACTCCTCATGAACCACCTGAAGATTAGATGGAAGAAGGATTAGACAATCATTTTACATAATTTTGTAAAGCGGGTAATGAAATTAAGGATGGATGTAAAAGCAAACACCGCTTAGAAATTTTAAAATAGCAATTTTAGTTTCCAAATCATCTGACATGCTTTTAAGGAAGAGGAACTACCACTAGTCACTAACACTATAGAATATATAGTCACATAGCATATGGATTAGGTCAGCACTGAACTCCATGAGTTCACTGCTCTCCAGCAGTTTGGTATATCTTAAAATTAGTAAGTACCCAAAAATGTTTGATAGCGATATAATTAATTAAAAGTTGTGATTTCACTAGCTTTTTTCTAAACCTTTCAAAGTGCAAGCCCCGGCATAAATGAAAGATCAACTCCTGTGGACCCAACGGTTAACAAAGAATATAGAAAACTGCATATTCCATGTCTTAAAACACTGAAAGAAAGTTTCTAACAAGCTTGCCTGGTTTGGAAGTCACACAAGCATAAGATTTTTCAAACCTTCTAATCATTCTTGCTAATGCCCTAAATCCTAAATCTTTTCACCCTTTAAATTACAAGCCAAAACATTAGACATCATCATTAACTCATTATATAGCAGGATAAAAGCTTAGCTTTACTGGATATCAAATCTTACCTTAGCAAGAGGAGCAAGACAATTTGTAGTACAGCTTGCATTAGAAACTATGTCCATGTTTGGATTGTATGTCTTCTCATTCACTCCTACCACAAACATTGGTGCATCAGCAGATGGAGCTGATATTATGACTTTCTTTGCACCAGCCTACAGTATAATAAGATAGAAACAAATTAAGATTTCAACTTCAAGCTAAGAACGAGAGGAGAGAAATACATAGGTAACTAAAAAAATTAACCTTCAAATGAGATGAAGCTTTATCCACTGTTGTGAACACTCCTGAAGACTCAACAACAAAATCAGCCCCAAAATCACCCCAAGGGATCTCCGCAGGATCTCTGAATAGAAAAATAAAGTACACAGGTAAATCAAAATTTTCAAGTTATTCATTTACATCTCCACTGATAGTAAATGAATCAATCACATCCGTATCATCCATTTCAATTGTTTGGGGTTTAACTCAACATACCTTTTGCTCACAACCTTAACCTGCTTCCCGTTTATTTCCAAAGTAGAATCGTCAACAATCTTAATGGTTCCCTTGAAAGGCCCATGAGTAGAATCATACTTGAACATATAAGCCTGACAAAGAAAAGATAAAAATTATATAAAGATAACTGAATCAAGTTGAACAACTGAAATGAATAATATCGCTACAAAACAAAACCAATGGTTGACCCAAGAAAGTAAATATAACAATAAAGAAAAGAATTTCTAATGAGGTTAGCACAAAAGTTTATAACAATACAAACAGTACAATTTCTCATAAGATTGTCCAGGCAACAAGGTGGGATTCAAGTGGCAGAACACCACAATTGAATCAGCAGAAATAGAACATAAGATAATATTGTGCTGGCAATAATGTAATTTTCGAATACAGAGAAATCTATAAAATATAAATTTAAACCTTACATAACCAAATAGGATTCTTGTATAATAATAAAATAATAAGAATGTTTGGGACACAAGCATACACGCATACTTTGTACATACTATGCTAAAGGGTATATATCAAATTAACTCTAATCTGTGGAACCTAATTTTGATCATGAGAAAACCATCAAGATAATTGAATATACATACCATATATTTAGCATCAATGAAAGGATCATTAATTGCTACGACATCAATATCATCCCTGGAAGTAGCTACACGTAACACCAACCTTCCAATTCTACCAAAACCTGAAAATTTCAGCAAAAAGATTCTCTTCAGAATGGGTTTCATGCTAACACTATGCTCCATGTTCTAAAACAAAGTACAAACCATCTATACAACTATATTTTAGAAAATACTGTTATACAACTCGTCACATCACATGAGAGGTTAAAACAAATGCAGTCTCTTAAAAATGGGGGAAAAAAAGAAATTTAAAAAAAAAAAAGAAGTAATTGTAGTAACCTAAAACAGTAAAGTAAACCAGCCACGAACTTGAATGGAATGATGCTTTCAAGAAAATCTAGAACAATAAATGGAATGATGGTAATAAACAATTCTTAAAAGGACAAAAAATGGCACAAATCCTGATACACCAAAAACCACAAATACAATTTAAGGAATCTTAAGCATGTTCTTTAACCTGATTATTGTCAGCTATTAAACCCTCTAGATATAAATCAGAATAATTCTTTCATTTTCAGAAAACTGATTTGCTAGTTTTTCGACTACTCTAGATCATAAGTTGAAGATCTTATTCAACTGTCGTTTCATAATACTAATACAGAAATAAGTTGAACACATTTGTATCAGGAATTCACATAAACTGTCTGTTAGTGTTCAACGGGAACATATGATGTTGGATAGGACCATAATCTAACTATTTTACTTGATCAGATTTTGTCAAAATGTAACCCATCAAAATGGCCACCATTTTCATCTAAAGCAATTCAAAAGTAGAAAGAATTATAAGAAATTTTTGAAAAAAGCAATCCCTATGTCTGCAATTGATACACAAACAACATATCAAAAAGCAAAGCAACAGATTGTCAAGACTCCCACGTGATTTCCGCATAAATGTATTTTGGAAGGAAAAGCTTAAGACTATCCCCAGTGCGAATAATTTTTATGCAATATTGGAGGTGTTTCTTAACAAAAAAGAGAACGTTCTTAACAAGAAACTTACCATTAATCCCAACTCTTATCTTCCCAGAGCTCCGTGATTCTAAACAGACCAAAGCCAAGTAAGAATCAAGAAATTGCATGATAATTACTCTATTCTACATACTTAAACATTGCCATATTCTTACTCTGTACAGGAAGAGGAATTTCAGTTGCTGTTGCTTTGATAGGCTGGAGACTCCGGGCATTGCAGTTTCTGTGGAAATAACAATACATCAGGATCAGAAACAGCAAAACTACATACTATTGAAGGACCAGTAAGAGGGGAAGGGAAAAAAGAAGATCCCCAAGTAAAAAATTTCAAGCCACTCAACTGTAACAGTATAGAGTCACATGGAATTGATGTTCCAAATATGCCATTCTGTAACTTGTTCACCTTTAAATTGCAAATGGAAGCACTGCCTGAAACCTGAATCACACATGGATGTACATTAATCAGCTGTTATATTAAGAAAAATACAGTATACACACATTCACGCAAGGAATGCAGTACCCCCTGATATTATCAGAGGAAAAAGGGTGGTTGGTTTGCATTATATGCTTGTTATCTTCTACTGGATGCTTCCCTTAATAATTATAAAAATGTCACTGTTCCTTATGTGCCCAAACTTCTGGGAACAAAATGGCCAATTAAACCACAAGATGAAACTAAGACAACATTTCGGTAGCAAAATGAAAATTATCAAACAAAAGTGAACAAAAACAAGCCAAAATGATCTCTAAGTTTCTAAACAAATTAGAAGAAAAGCACTTGCTCCGGCAGGGAATTAGCCCAGCTCATGAGTTAATTCCAACTTGATTCACAAATATTTCAATATGCTGTGTTATAGCTCGTGAGTTAAAGTTGAGCTTTACTACTATATTTGACTCATTAGCACTATGATTGTTAGTAAGTAGTAAGATTCCTGTTAACATTAGCAACACTATGCTGTGTAAATAACTTGAAGTCATGAACTATTTCATTGAGTGCTCAAACTCCTATGAAGGTTTCAAGATCTCAGATCAAAAGAACAAATTAGGCTCATTTCTTTACTGGCTCGGCTCAACCGGAGTCACTTTGTCACTTCCACCAAAATTAAAAAACTCAGCAGCAGAAAACTGGTATGCACTATTCGTTTTAAAAGGAGTCTGCTGAAATAAATTTAACCAAACCAACATTACACATAAAGAAGGTCATCTTATTCTGCTCCATGTATAAAGGTCACGTATCATTTCACTCGCAATTTCATAGCGAATAACAAAGAATCATGTTTTATCTTTGTAATAATAACTAATAATTATTAATACATGTTTTTTAAATTTAAACAAAAACTCAGCTCAAGTAAAAACGAAAAAGGACAAAGACAGCAGAAAATATCAGAATACCAGCTTTCAGTGTAAAGCGTAAATCATTCAAAGCATTTAAAGCAAAGCAGAAAGCACTATTAAGGTCTCAATCAACGAGTCAACAGCATAAATTCCTTTAACACCTCCCATATTCAGAAGCGAAACACCACGCGGAAAATCAAATAAATAAACACAACTGCAGCTACATCACCGTCTCCTTTGTTTTCTTCTTAATCAGAGTTAACCGAATTTCAAATTAAGTTCAACTTTAAAAGAAAAGTTTCCCGCGCTGTTTCCCGAGAAAAAAAGGAGGAAAAACAAAAAGCCGAAGAAAACGAAAGAAACGGAACGTGAAGAAGGTCGGCGATGGAGAAGGGAGAAGGAAGGAGAAGAGAGAGATAGAGAGACCTTGACGCGATCGGAGGGAGAGAGGAGCGCAGATCTGAGAATGGAAGAAGCGGCCATTGAAGAGAATCAAAAACCCTAAAGGTGGAAGAAAGAGAAGAATGGAGGCTCGCGCTCTCTTTCTTTCTTTCTTGTGTGTTACAGTTTTTGCACCAACAACCAAGAACACTAGTATAATATGGAAAGAGAGGAGAAAGAGAAAGAAAAAGAATTCAATATTAGAGAATAAGAAATGTGCGAAATGCGAATAATTTTGTGCGTGATTTTATTTTTTACCATTTTTTAAATTTTTTCCTTTTTCTTTTTTTTTTTTTAATACCATTTTCTTTAGCCAGCGGAGGTTCTTAGGGGAGGAGGGTAGTTGTAGTTGTCGTGATAGTCTGATAGATGGAGACTGGGTTTTAAATCCTCTGCGGACGACCCTAGACAAGGAAAAAAAATCGACCTTGCTATTTTTTTTTCCATCTTTTACAATTTGTTTTTCAATGAACATCCCATATAAAAATCTTGAATTTAGATTAAAGGGAAAAAATTGGTAAAATATTAAAATAAGAAATTAGTTATAATTATTAAATTTGTAACTTTTATTAGATGAACTTTAATATTTTAATTTAATAAGAATTTAAATTTTAATAGTGATTTGTATTAAAATAATCTTTGAGATTTTAATTATATGATGAACATTCTTGAAATTGAAAATTGTACCATGTTAATTTTAAATTTTCTTTTGATAAATCATTCTTCATGAGTTTACTATGTTAATAAGCCGATGAACATGAACTTTATAAAAGAATACCGCTTAATTTTGTACTAAATATTTGTTGAGACGTGGTTTTATGACTCATAAATTTGGATTAACATGTTTTGTAGTTCATTAACTATAAACAATGTTTTAGAAAATATTTAACATCAAAATTAAAACAGTGCTATTTCATCTAATAATAAATATAAGTTCACTGTAGACATGATAACTAACTGGATGGAAAAAAAAATTAGCACAACTTGAGGCAATTTTTTAATTTTGATGACCTCTATAATGAAATTAAAAGAGTTTAATTTTTATGTTGTGTAATTATATTTTTATTGACGTAGTATTATAAAATTAAATATATGTGTATACACGGAAGGTGTATGAAAATTAATTTCTTGTTTATATTCCTTTTTGTTGACTAATTATTTATATCACTTTACTAATATCTTGATTTAGTCTTCATAATTTAAATCTTATGCGTCCTTCTTCCTCCAAAAAAGAAGGATGGTATCCTTCTTAAACAGACGGTTGTGATCTAGAGAACCTTACAAAATAGCGTGGGGTCACAACAGAGGAGTATGTTTTCTCCTAGAACGTGAATTTTGTCGTGAGATAATGAACGGTGTAACGGAGGTGACTTTTTTGTGACCCTCCCTCGAAAGCCACGTTGCAAACCTCTGGGCTTTTTCGTACTTTACTGGGCTTTTTGCATTTTTTCTTTCTTTGTTAGACACAAACTAATTTAGTTAAATTTAATCATTAAAAATATTTATATATTTAATATTGTCTAATTAAATTTTTTTTCTTTTTATAAATTTCCTTTTTTCTCTCTCTCCTTCTTCAACTAACAATATTCCTTTCAAATTTATCTATTTTATAATCTAAGGATACATATTAAATTATAAATAAAAAATTTTATTGAAAATACAAAAATTTCTAATTTTAAATTTATTTATTTTATATTTATTAAAAAGAGTTAAAATTTTCTACTAATTCTAAGCTTATTGTGCGTCCTATCAGTTAAACACTTAAACACTTTATTTTATTATTATTTTTTAATTTATTTTTTGTGATGGGCATTTTCTCGTATTAAGATTTGCCACCGGTCCTACTGGGTTTTGGATCCGCTTTCAACGTGACGGAGTTGGTAACTACGTTTTGCGTTTTTCCATGTCTCAAGTTTGGCATGTGCACTGAACAAGTTACAAGAAATAATTAAGATTTGGTAAGTTATAACGGGTATCTATATACATATTTTAGATTTTAGAAGTAAGAGATAAAATATGATATATTAATAGATAATTTAATATTTAGAAAATTCTACTTTAAAGACATTTAAGTGTCTTCTGGTGATGATATTACTATATTTAAAAATTTATCTCTCTTATAATAATAGTATTAATTACACATTAAATTTTAATAGCACAAATCAATGGTTAAGATTCAATATCTTCACTAGAAGACACTTTGGTTTCTTCACCAAAGACATTCCCTTAATATTATCTTGTTCTTTATTATATCATTTTTCCTTCTTTTTTCTCTTTTTTTTTAGCACTTACTATTTTTGTAATTATATTCATTGACTCTCTATTTATCTTCTAACGTTGATTCTCTACCATTACTCTATTGATATATACAGATTCTACAAAATTAAATATATTACATCTATATTTAGATGCTCTATATAATATACTGATATAGTATAGAGATCTTAAAACTTTTTGTGACTTATTTATTTTAACATGGAAAAATGCTCTATGTAAATAACACAATTTCACAAAAAGTATATAATAAAATATAAGTAACTAATAATTTTTTAATAAAGCTAATAAAAAATAGAATATTCATAATTAATGTTTATAGAACGTCCACAATAAAAACCATAGAATATCAAAAACCTAAAGCAACCATCAGTTAATTTTGTATTTTCTAAAAACAGAACATTTGAAACGTAAATAAATAAACAACAATACTAAGTAACTAACAAAAATTCAACTAACATCACTTACATCAGAAAATACAAAATTGGCTAATGATTGCTTTAAATTTCAGATGTTCTATAACTTTCATTATGGATATTCTATAAATAGTGATTACAAATGTTCTATTTTTTGTTGGCTAATTTGTTGATTTGAAAATTATTAATTACCTATACTTTTTCATAAATAAAGCATTCAATTTAAGTGTTGGTTAATGTTAATTTAATTTTATTGATTATTTAATATTGTTAAAAAAATTGTATATTTTAATAGAATTTCTGATAATTTCAATTATAATTCTTAGTGTATTGTTGTCAATAAAAAAATATTTAAAATTAATAGTTTCACAATTTTCAATTTTAAATTAGGTTAATTATTTTTGTTGGTGACACAATTAGGTTAAGTATTCATAAATATATAACCAAAATAGTCAAAAAATATATATATATAGCTAAAAAAATTTATTTGCACATTAAAATTAGTCATCGATGTATAATATATATTAAAATATAAAATACACATTAAAAATTAATTAAACTATATTATATCATATATTTTAACATATATTATACATTAGTAATTAATTTAGTGGCTAATTTCGATATTCACCTAATAAAGTCCATATATAACCCGTTTTGACAGAGAAATTAATTTTCGTTTACGGATTATATATTTAAAACAAAAAAACGAAAACACGTGTTTGCTTATGTCATGTTGCGACGACTAATCGTGTTTTTGCGGGTCCAAACTCCAAAGGCCAATTTTACTCTTTACTAGCACGGAAAGGTCCTTAGCTTCGACTTAGTTTATTCATTAATTAATTTTTTAATTCTATTTAAAAATTTGTTGTTAAAAAAAAAAGTTTATTAAAAATAATTAAAGTGAAATTCGAACTTTTATATTTGTTTAAGTAAATTAAATAAATTAATAAGAAAATTACTAGATAATCTAAATTGATTTTGATTGGATTATTCATTAGTTGTTATACATCTTGGACACAATTTTGCAAATTATTATAAATCATACATCAAGTATGGTATTTTATAAGAAAATGGTGCATTATGCGGTGCAATACAGCAATCGTCTTAGTTAGAGAGATAGGGAATTAGGGACGTAGGGAAAAAAAAAATGTTCGATTATTATAAAACTAAATATAAAAGAACAAAAGTTTATATATTAAGATAGGAAGCTTATCAGACATCTTGTTTGCTTGAAATATCATATGTCAATTTTTACAACCATTGAGATTTATATTAAATAATACATGTGGTGGAGATTAAGTTAATAGAGATACTATAGATATTACACGTAAAAGTCTACAAAAAGCCTGCAACTTGTGTTTCCTTTCTTCATTTTAGGACGGAAGAAAATGTCACTTCTATCCCTAACTTAGATATGGCATCGTAAATAGTAATAAATAATGTCACACCACTTTTTCTAAGCCATGCCCATGTCTCTTTGGCTAAATTTACTCCATGGTTGGATTTTGTTATTTATTTATTTGTTTTTGTCTCAAACATATTTGTTTTTTGTGACCATTTTTATCTCAAACATATGTTATCAAGAATTTCATAAGATTGAAAACTTACTTTTTTTTTAGGTGATTATTAAACAATTATAAAAAAGTGTTTAATGTTTGATTTTACTAAATTTTTTATTTTTCTAAAACTTTGTAGTGTAAACCATCTATATTATCTTTGAATTTTTTAAAAATTAACAAAAATTACTTCTAATTTTATTAACGGCAAAAATATATTTTAATTATTTAAAATAATAAAAAATATCTATAATTGGACACTTTTGTTTTGTTTTACAATATTTGAAGGATATTTTTTATTAAAAAGTTGGGGATCATTTTGATCAGTATTTAAAAACTTTAAAGGTAATATTGATAGTTTACTCAAGTTTTTAATTTGTGCAAAATTTTAAAAATTATTATTTTGTATACTATTTTCATATTTCACTGTCAAATAACAAAAAAATATTTTTTATACAGTCTATCTAATATATATAGTGCCTCAAATGACCTATTATTTCTAATCAATAATTTTATTTGCATATTAAAATCAACCATTAAAATCAGCTATCATGTATTTATACATATATACATGTGTAACTTATAAATGTGTATTATACACTTATAATTGATTTTGGTGACAAATTTTAATGTATAAATATGATAACCTTTTTTGCTAATAATACATCACGGGTTATCACAAATTATATATAGATATATTTTAGAACTAAAATATATTAAAATTAATCTTAGGATAATTTTCTAATATTGGATCTCATTTATTTTTGTCATATAGTTTTGCCAATTATAGATAAAGAGTTTATCTAAATCTAATACATGTTTAAAATGTGTACTTAAAATTAACAATGAAGAAATATTCTTTTCATATGGATTTTGTTAATCTTTTATCTTTTGATACAAAATGAATAATTTTTCTTATAAATTCTGATTTATTTTGTTGACATTATAGATTCAAATTTGATAAATGTATAATTTGTTATGTCTTATATTTTTTTAAAATACTATATATATCTAATGTATATGTTAAATTTTCCTATTAATTAGAACTACATTATCGCAATAATGTTAACTAATTTTGATGTGGATGGAAGTAATTTATTATATATATTAATGCATCATATATTTATTTATGTATGGCACCATTCTTACTTTTATGTAATGAAAGTAATTTATTAGATATAATGATCGATTTACTAGTATTTATTAAATAAT
>JASCZI010121026.1:6158-37440 GCA_036250425.1 Stylosanthes scabra | reverse complement strand
AGTAGAGAGAAAGAGCATGAAGATGGGATAATGATAGTGGTTGGAGTAGAGCTTTTTGATCGTGGCAGCTTAAAATAAGGATGGTGGCCTTATATTTATGTTTGGTTCATAACATTAAAAGTAGAGTAGTTTGTTGAATTGGTTCTTGTTATGTTTAAGATGCTGCTTTAGTGTAGTCTTTGATTGTACTAAACTAAAACTCAATTACCATTTATTTAGTGCTTGATGAGTATAAATTATCGAAAAAATAAAGTGAAGTTTCTGTTATTAAAATGATTGAAACTTATAGTTTGGAATTGACAATTTTACTATAATGGACTACCACTCTATTGTGACATGACTAATAATATTCTATTATTGTTGTTTCATTGGGATCCTTAATTAATTAATATCTTGAACTATGCTTCTTTCCTTGTTAATCTTGACTTGAAATGTGCTTGTTTTGGTGGCGTTGTGTAATTGAATCAGGAATGGCTCATTCGCAGGTGGAACTTGGAAATTGATTCTTGAAGAATTGGACATGCATGGGGCAGCATAGTTAGTGATGAGGAGCTAGCTAGTTAGTGATGTAGGGTAGTTTATTATAAAGCAAGCAAACTTTTAATGTTTATGGCAGTCATGTAATGACTTATTATTGTTCATTCTAGGTAGATTTTGTGGAATGACTGATCATAGACTGGTTATTGTTCATCCTTTTGTACATTTTGTGGAATGACTGCATAGAATGTGCTTCTATTCTTGCTTTCAGCAGGTTTCAAAAAGATTTAGCAGGTTTCAAAAATATTTTGCATTCAGACCTAGTTAATTTTTTAAAAAAATTGGAAGATATCTATCGCCACACTTACAAAATGTGGACATTGCTCGGGAATGATTTCGTTGTTCACAACCCAACCGCCACTTTTAAAAGCTGTGGCTAAATTTAAAACAACGGCCACGTTTATTTAAGCGTGGCAGTTGATAACTCTTGATCCACGTTTAAGAAACCGTGGCTGTTGAAAACTCTATTGCCACGTTTAACTAAGCGTGGCGGTTGAAAACTCTACTGCCACGCTTCCTGACCATAGTCGTATATGCTGTAAAAACGTGGCTATAGCCTTGAGGATGAAGCGTGGCCATAGCTTTTCAGATTTAGTCACGCTTTTTAACGGTGGCAATAGGCTTTCCATTGAGAAGCGTGGCCTTTGGAAAAAAAGCGTGGCGATAGAGCAAGGGCCAAGGCCGCGGACGTGACGCCAACAAAAGCGTGGCCGTTGATGAAAAAGCGTGGCCATTATCAGTAGCCACCCTTTTTCTAGTTTTTCACCACGTTTTATAAACGTGGCAAAAGGCTTATTTTCTTGTAGTGGAGGATTAAGAGCGTGCTGCTACTAAAGGTGTTCCGTAAAAAATATGGGATCATCTAGATGATGCAATTGAAAAAGTTTATGGTTTTGAGAATGGAAAACGTGAATATGAAAAATAAGGAATCAACTACATCATTTTCCTACTGGTCGCTCTAATGCTCTCTGCATAAACGAACTCGACGCGACAGTGGGCAGGAAAGCTGCCCAGGAACTCGACCTGGAGAGGCAACATATCAAGAAAGCAAAACCAAATGGTGATGAGATAATCCTGGACGCAAGTGAAGATTCCATGGATGCAACTACTGATGGTGAGAAGGTGAAAATACCTGCTACAGAGAAAAATACTCTAACTTATAGAGACTCTCTTATGCACGATGAGACTGGTCTGGTTTAACCCTTGAAGAAATAGTTCAGATTGTTACTGACGTCTATACAAATTTGGATTTTGCTGACAAAAATACCGCTGATGTAGCTCTCTTCAATCCAAAGCCAACATTTGATGTCTCTTTGGAGGAATATGATTCATGGAGTAAACCTTGGAAGTCCTCTCTCATTGTAAAACTACTTGGAAAGACTCTTGGCTTCAGACCAATTGAGTCATGGATCCTCATAACATGGAGAAGATAGGGAGATGTGAGAGTAATGGATCTTTTTGTTGATTTCTTTCTGGTTCATTTTACTTATGAAGTTGATTACCGCCACGCTCTTTTTGAAGGACCATGGCAGGCTGCCAATCACTACTTACTGGTTCAATGGTTGAGACCATTCTTCACCCCTTGTGATCAATCTAGTTAGAAGATTGCTGTCTGGGTCCATTTACCTGGATTACCAGTGGAATTATACACTGAACAATTTCTTTGGAGAGTGGGAGGCAAAATTGGTACCATGTTAAAGGTGGACAAAGCTACATCTATTCACTCAAGGGGAAAATTCGCTCGAATCTGCGTAGTAGTGGATTTACGTAGATAGTTAGTTCCCGCTATCCAAGTTCTGGGTCGGGATTTCAAGGTTGAATATGATGAGGGACTACATCTCATTTGCTTTGGATGTGGCAAGTATGGCCATCGGATTGAACAATGTTCATTGGGATCTAAGATAGAGGTACCTTCTCCGGCAAATCCACCAACTCCGATGGAGGGTTTTGAGGGTACTCTGCATAAGGAAGGAGCGGATTCAAAAGGGCCAAATCGAAGATTCAGCTAATTCAAATTTGAATTTACCGAAGAATCTAGAACAAAATCCCACAATTAATGATGAATCAAATGATTCTTCCAATGAGTGCAATCCCAGTTCTTTCGGACTATCGATGTTAGTCAAGAGGAATCAACGTCGAAAATCACGCATTGTTTCCCGCTCCAGTGATTACGGAAGTCATGGGAAAGCTAATTCGGTGGGCTCTCGATTTACTGTCCTGGCCATGAGAGGAAGCAAAATGATGACCTAGTTTTAATTGCAAAAAATGATCAACCACCTCTACTATAGCCCAACACAGTGCATAAGGGAAAGAAGCCCATAGGGTCCAAATCTGACCCAAAAGTTGCTTCCTCGAGGATAGCTTCCAAACCCCAGTTGCAAGATCAAAAGGGAAATTCCTCTCATTCCAATTCGAAGCAACTAAACAAAAGCACAATGGTATCGAAGGAGACAAGTTCTGTGGCAGATGCTACGTCTAGTGATGAGGTGCGTAAAAGGGATGACTATCGTTCGTCTCTTTATATAATTAATCAAGCAAAGTATCTTCTTGGGCTCAGCCCAATGGATGCTGGTATGGGAACCTTCTCCCAAGTTTATCTTCTTTCATCAGAGGATGTTGAGGCAAGGAAAATGCTCCAAAGCTAGCAGGTTAATGCCCCCTCTGCAAGTAGGCCTCCTGATACTAAACCTGCAGATGTTCGTCAAACTGTTTGCTCCACTTTGGAAGCTAATTCGGCTGAAGATAGACTGAAAATATGGTGGTGGATGTTTCTAATACCACCGTTTCTAATGCTCAGTAGTGATGCTGTGGGTTCTGCCCCTTCTCAATATGATTATGTTATCTATGAATATCATAACTCGGAATTGTAAAGGTGTTGGTAGTAAAGGATTCCCTACTCTTATCAAGGATTTGTCTGTTCGCTATAAGGCGCACTTTATCTGTCTTTTGGATACTCATATTAGTGGGAAGAAAGCTGAGGTCATTACTAAAAAGTTTGGATTCTCAGATTGGTATCTTGTGGAAGGCGTTGGTTTTGCTGGTGGTATCTAGTGCTTATGGAACTCTTCTCATTTGCAGGTTTCAATTATGAAATCCCATATGCAATTTGTGCATATTCAATTATCTTACTGTCAAGATTATTGTTGGTTTCTTACAATGGTCTATGGATCCCCTCATATCGGTCCTAGGTCTGATCTTTGGAATAGTTTAAAGGAATTAGCTACTCATGTTTCTAGTGAATGGTGTGTAGGAGGTGATTTTAAAGGTGTGTTATCACCAAATGATACTGGAGGTAGCTCTCATCTTTCTAGAGGCTCTCACCGTTTTGCTAGCTGTCTTCATTATTGTGTTTATAGGACCTGGGATTTCATGGATAGCCTTTCACTTGGCAGGGAAGCAGCACTCGGAGAAGGCTTGATCGATTTGTGGCAAATAATGCTTGGTCACAAAGATTTAGCCACTCAACGGTAAAGCACCTTCCTAAGTTAAAGTCTGACCACGTTCCTCTTCTTTTGAACCTTGATCAGAACTCAGCCACCGGTAATGGTAATCGTCCTTTTTGTTTCTTGGTGGCTTGGCAAACTCATTCTAATTTTTAGAACCTCCTGAGTACTTCCTGGCTTCAAAGTGATCCTTTAGAGTTGAATATTTCAAATTTCACATAAGGTGCAAAGGTTTGGAATCGAGAAGTCTTCGGGGATATTAGAAGGAGGAAATCTCGATTACTTGCGCGTCTTAATGGCATCTCAGAATCTCTCAGGATTAACTCTAATCCTTTCCTTGATGAGTTACAATCTACTTTATGGAAATAATTAGAAGCTTTGTTAATACAAGAAGAGATCTATTTGAATAAGTGGATTAATTTCGGCAACCGCAACACTTCTTATTTTCATAGTACGGCTACAGCGCGACGTCGAAGAAATAATATGAAAATGTTGAAAGATAGTTCCAGGGAATGGTTGGAAGATCCTCATATGCTTAGAGACTTGGGAGTTCATCATTTTAAAATGCTTTACACAAATGGTCAAATTTATGAAAGGTTGAATGCTCCTGGTCTATTTCTTGCTCTAACTAATGATGACTCTGCTCAATTAAGTAGGATGGTGATTTATGAAGAGATCTCTGTGGCTATGTTTTCTATGGGTGCTTGGAAGGCTCCGGGACCTGATGGTTTTCCGGTTATGTTTTATTAGAGTAATTGGGGTTCTATTAAGGATACTGTGGTAAGATGGGTCTTTCATATCTTTAATAATCACTCTGACATCAAGTTAATTAACAAGACTTTTATCTCTCTTATTCCCAAAATATATAATCCTGAAATTTTAATCACTTTCGACCCATTGGTTTATGCAATGTTTCCTATAAGCTTATTACAAATATCATTGCTTTAAGGTTGAAGTCAATAATGCCTAAGCTTATTAGCCCCTATCAATGTGCTTTCATCCCGGGAAGGCAAAGTGCGAATAATATGATAATTGCTCAAGAGGCTATCCACACCGTGAATTCCAAAAAAGGTCTTGTTGGTTATATGGCTGTTAAGATAGACTTGGAAAATGCTTATGATCGCCTTAATTGGAATTTTATGCATGATGCTCTTATTGAGGCCGGTTTGCCTAACCCTTTGATTAGTCTGATTGACCAGTGTTACTCATCAGCTGAGATACAGATTCTGTGGAATGGTATACCATTTCCCTTTTTCTCTCTTTCAAGAGATGTTCGTCAGGGAGATCCTCTCTCATCCTATCTCTTTGTTTTATGTTTAGAGAGATTATCTCACATTATCTCTATAGCTGCTAATCACAATCTTTGGGAGCCTATAAATCTTAATAGAGGAGGTCTAACTTTATCACATTTATGCTTCGCTGATGATATTGTTCTTTTTGGTAAAGTTTCTATGGACCAGGTTGAAATCATGAGAAGAATTCTTGATCTTTTCTGTCGGGCTTCTGGACAAAGAGTAAGCTATGAAAAATCCTACGTTTTCTTTTCTAATAATGTCTCTTTTCCATAGAAAAGTTGAGTTAAGTAATGCCCTTGGAATGCCATTCACCTCAAATCTTGGTAAATACTTGGGTGTGCCTCTTATCGAATTTCCAATTCATTATTTATAGGATGTGTGGCGTCTATCTTCCTGGAAATCTCGTAACCTCTCTCTTGCAGGCAGAATTACTTTTACTCAGTCAGCCCTAGCTACCATCCCATCATATATTATGCAAATAATGAAGCTTCCTGTTGCTGTTTGTGATAGGATTGATGGTATCTGCAGGGATTTTATTTGGGGTAACCTCACTGGTCGGAAGACCCATCTGATTAGTCGGGATAAGATTTGTCGCCCAAAAGCTAATGGAGGTTTACTTGGGTTTGAAATCGGCTAGAACTCTGAACAATGCCAATATGATGAAACTTGCATGGAAGATGATACACAACCATGATACCCTTTGGGTTAAGGTTATGTGGAGTAAATATAATTGTGGCATGAATACTCTTCCTTGTATTAGAAAGCCTCACTCAAATTTGTCCTCCTTTTTCACAGAACTTGATTTGGAGATTGGGGAATGGTTCCAAAGTAAATTTTTGGACCGACCATTGGATCTCGGGAATCCACCGACTTGCAGATTTCAGTATGCAAGACCAGGCAAATCTAAATCTAAATGACACAGTGGCTGACTTCCCAGTGGGAAGTCAGTGGGATTTTCAACGAATTCATCTTACTCTCGGTCCGGATTGGGATTCTGTTTTTGTGGCTATCAAATCTCCAGAACCAGATTTGGGAGAGGATACTATCGCCTGGTTGCATAATCCAAATGGAGAGTTTACTCTCAAGTCTGCCTCTTCAATCTACTTGGATTTAGATCAGAGTTCTATCTACTGCTGATGTCTTTAGTAAGATTCAAAATTATGCCATTCCTCAAAGACTTCGAGCTTTTGGTTGGTTGGTTGCCAGTAAAGTTCTTCTGACTAATGAGCAGCGGTTTAGAAAACATATGACTCATGATCCTGCGTGTTGTGTTTGTAACTCCGATATTGAATCTTTGCTCCATGTTTTCTGTGACTGTAGAGTTACTTACAAAACATGGAAGGGCATTGATAACACATTGAGCAAGAAAACGTTTTCAGTAAATCTCTTGAAGATTAGTTGCTGGAAAACATCTCTTCTCAATCCTCTTACCAAGGAATCCCTTGGCCTCTTCTGTTCATTTGTACTATGAACTCCTTATGGTTTTGCAGGAATAACTTCATCTTTAAGCTTGATAATCTCATTAGTCAAGAGTCAATTCATCTAACAGCTACACATCTTGCTAAAGATTACTTTCTTGCTCAGAATGACTTCATGAGATCAAGAAGTAAAGTGGGATCCTTCATCGAGAAACATATCTGTTGGAACCCCCCTCCTACACCTTTTGTTAAATTGAACTCGGATGGGTATGCTGCCTGTGGTGGGATTCTTTGGGACTTCAATGGAAGATTCTTAGCTTGTTTCAGTGCCAATATTGGCAATTGTACTGTTACTACAGCTGAATTATGGGGAGTCCTTTTTGGTATTGATATAGCCATCATCTTAAATATTACTCATTTGAATATTGAAGTTGACTCAAAGGTTGTTGTGGGTTTGTGTACTAGTTCTAATGTGTCCTTACATTCAGCTAGTGCACTCACCACTGCCATTTTTCATCGCTGCAAGAGGTTCACAAGCTAGGAAATTCACCATGAATTTCGGGAAGCCAATCAGTGTGCTAACCGCTTGCCAGCTAAAGGGTATAATTTACCCTTTGATTGGTGTCATACTTATCATAGTTTACCTATTAGTATTTCTTCTTACTTTACTACTGATGCCTCTGGCACTTCTTTTGACAGAATAGTTCCTGTTTAGTTTCTTTGGGCTTATGCCCCATTTCTAATTTAAAAAAAAAAAGAATGGAAAACTTGTTCGTGATTTTAATAAAGCTATATGTCATAGAAATTTTGGTAAGTCCAAACAGCTTTCTGGGGTCGCAAACTCTAGAGACTCTAATAATGTATTTTAAGAGCATGTTGAAGATTTAGAAAAGCAACTTCAACAAAAAAATTAAAGAATAAGTGACAACTCTTCACAAATTTATATCACAAAAATATGGTGATGAAATACCTACTTTCTCTAATAAGGTGTCACAAAATTAGTTGGACTTAATCCACCTCATAACTTGTTAGTTTAATCTTTAGTTATATAAGGTTTAGACTATGTCAGTGTTATTTTTATTTATTACTGTTTAGAAAATTAGAATTTAATTGGTAGTTTTTTATGACATACAAGAACAATGCATATTTTATACCATTATTATTATTTATATTCATTTGAATTATTATCATCATGTAATTCACAGGAAATATTATATATTATGTTTTATTATTTATTAATTTTTATATGGTATATGTAAGTGTTAAAAAATTTGAAAATCTTAGTAAATATAAACAGGAAGGGAGGAAAACTAGTTTTTGAGAAACAAAAACAATTATAGAATTAGCAATTAATATACTATAGAAATACCTACAAAATATCTAAAAAAAACTATCGAATTTAGCCATGAAAAAAACCAAAATAATAGTAAAAATTAGCCACAATCAGAAGTGTGGTAAAATCGATACATCATATGATAGTTACGAAAATTATGTGGCAAAATAATATGGGTTAAGCACGAATATGGTATTGCTAAATTAATAAACGATGTACATTAGCCACGGAAAAGGCGTGGCAGAAAAAATCAGCCTGCCCATGTTAACCACAACTAGATGCGTGGGGATTCGAAATTTTTTTGTACATGTTCTCATTTTCCCATGGAAAAATGTGCCTAAATAGTCGATTAACATTGGTTACAAGAAAAAATGTGGGCCTATCCAATTTAGCCACAGGTCAAGCGTGGCAGAAGAGAAATTCTCATTGTACATGAATTTATTTTGTCAAAGAAAATGACGTGCCTAATTATGTAAAATTCGTCGCTATTCAAAGGTTTCCACGTATATTAAAATCGGGGCTAATAAAAAACATGTTGCCCTCTTTAAGCACAAATACTCATTCGTGGTAAAAACATCGCCATAACTTTTTAGGAGTTTAGCCACGAAATTTTCCCCTTGTATTTTGGTAGTGTCAATATATTTTTACAAGTTGATATAAAAAGAAAATAAATTCTCTAATAAAATATATGTACCGTTCAAAAATACTAATCATTATAAACAAAAATTGATGGTATTTGAAAATATAAGGGTAATGCTAGATGTACATTTATTTTGTCTAACCTAATTTAACTAAGTTATCTATTTTTAAATCAGATAGAAAACTATTTGATGTTAAATAATGCAAAAAATTAGCATAAAAGGAAATTTCTATTTGTAATCGAAATGGTCTTATATTTAGTATAAATTAAATGACTTAGTTGGACTTGATTAAATAAAATAAATATACGCCTAGAAATATTGATAATGGAATATAATTTAATCTTCTAGTTATGTAAAAAATGTTACATAAAATTTAGGAAGTTGTTATTGCAAAGCAAAGATGCATTGACTAAACACCATGGCACGCCAAAGTGTCATTGCGGCATTGTATGAAATGATGGTTGCCACAAAAATATTTATCTTTTGTAACCCTTATTATTTGATGGTCATGGTAAATTGGTATGTAATGGCTAAAACAAACTTGACTTCAAATCTCATTCCTGCTTTCAAACAATTATTATTGTTCATCCAATTCTATTGTTCTTACCCAAAGGAGGAGAAACCATTATCCCCATTATCTCTTTGCAAATTAATTCCTTCCAGCTAGGTAGCCCTCAATCATCTCATCTTTGTCTTGTAAGTGTGCATATAATTTTTTAGTATTTATCACTATTATTATTATTGTTATCTTTCATGGTGTATCTTAATTAGGTGTGTAGAATTTGTTGTAAGTTGCAACATACATATGGTTATTCATAATTGGGATATGTTTCATCGTGTGAAATATGTAAAATATCATCAACTCATCGGTTTTTTATTTTTTATTTTTTTGGTTAATTGAAA
The DNA here is from genome assembly GCA_036250425.1 of Stylosanthes scabra. Taxonomy (NCBI): domain Eukaryota; kingdom Viridiplantae; phylum Streptophyta; class Magnoliopsida; order Fabales; family Fabaceae; genus Stylosanthes; species Stylosanthes scabra. The sequence continues at coordinate 27,870 of JASCZI010121026.1, read as the reverse complement.
TTGGTGTATGTGAGGGTCATGAAATGAATAATTATCTCTTCTTTTTTGGGTTTTTTTTCCCCATTACTTGCATTTTTAACTATCTGGGTGTTTTTTCCCGGTGATCTTTAATTTGTAATTTGTCTCTCTCTTTTTATTTTTATCCTTATGAGTTATAACAATATAATCATGTTTAAAAATTGCTGAGTCTTTGACTTTCAATTTGGTCTTTCTGAGTACAATAAAAAATAAATAAGACTCAAGATTATCCAAGAAAGTTTATTCGTTCTTGCTTTTAATCCAAGAAAAATTCAAAAGAATCGAGTTTTCTTAAAATTACATTTTGTAGGTCAACAGAATCCCAAAATTTAAGTGACAAACAAAACATGACTTCAACAACTATAATCACCTATATACCAAATATAAATTGAAGATTTTGAATTTTAAAAAGAAAAATTGCAATAAAGTGCACCTTAAGTCGGTACTGATAACAAAATAAAAATGGATAAATATTTTTAAAATGATAAATTCTGGTGAATATCATTTTTTTTATTTAAAAACTTTTCCTGCAAAATTAGAATGATTAAATGAATCAATATTTATGATAGGATGGCGACAAGTTTTAGCTATTGGGATGATTGTGTAAGTCCTCGTGACTTAGAAGCAATGTGGAGGGTACCTGAAGTCAAAGCCGAATGGTTTAAAGCTGGAGAAGTCAAAGGTCAAAAGGTTCATCTTTCACGTGATCCTGATGGCCAACCTTATTTAACACAAACTGAAATGAGGGTAATCAAATATGGACAATTCTATTTACACATTAAAATTAGTCACCATATCAGTCATTAGTATGTAATACGTATTAAAATATAAAATATATATGTAGTTTAATTCATTTTTAGTGTGTATTTAATATTTCAATATGTATTATACACTAGTGACTAATTTAATGACTGATTTTGGTGTAGACCTAGTTTAATCCATCAAATATAGGATTAACTACTCTTTTCATTCATAAAATTTGTATTTAAAATCAAAATTGTCCCCATCATTTTTATTTTTTGAAGATCGTCCCCAACCTTATAATTATTTTTAAAATGTCATATTTTACCAAAATTTTAATTTTTAGACCAAATTGTACTTGGGTTGTTTTCGTGGAAGAGGCCTCCAATGAGGAGGAGGAAATCGACGTGATTTTGGATGCAGTGGTGGTGAAGATCGGGGAACTTGGGTGCAGGTGGTGGTGGGTTGATGACAGTTAGGAGCGAAAACATTGAGTTCGAACAAGATAGTAGGTTGAAGTGAGTGATAGTATTAGTGTTGATTTTGATGTTAACGAGGATGAGAATGAAAACATGATTAGAGTATGATGGTGGTGTGTGGTGATATGTGTGTTGGAGAATGATGAGATATCGGAGAGGTAATCGGATTGTGAATATTTTATTTTTCAGGGGTAAATTTGTTAAAATACTAATGTTTGGCTAAAACAGTAATATAACAAAATATTATAAAGTTGGGAATGATTTTTAAAAAATATTGAAATAATTTTGATTTTCAACATAAATCTCGAGAACCAAAATAGAATTTAATTTTTAGAAATCCTACGTTATTAAATTAATGTCATTGAGTTTAGAATTTCTTGTTACCGAATACTACTAATTATAAAATGTATGTAAGGTGTTATATATGATGTCTTCATGGAACTATGAAAGAAAGTTGCTATTATTAGAATCTAAATCCCTTCTTAGTTTTAGTTTATTTTCTTATTTTTTTTTCGTTTTTAAAAATTTCTGGAAAAAACATAAAGTGATTAAAAATAATAAAAATATATATGATTTATTTTATAGTGAAGAGGAAAAAAATAAAGGAATAAAAATCAACACATAAATAATTAGATATCTATCATTAAAAATGTGTTATTTAATTTTTATTAATTTTAAAAAATAAATTTATATCCCTCTTTTAGTTCTATTCACACAAATACTTTTTTTTTCAACAAAAAAATACTTTTTTTTTATCATCGAATTGTCCAATATATATTGTTAGATAATTATTATATATTATGTATTCTTTTTATTTGATGTTGACTATTTTCAGGCCGTCGCAGACATTATTATTAGAAGAAATTTTCGTTCACAAGTAGATCTTGTATGTCTTATTTTACTATTAGTATTTTTCTCTATGTCTTTATTTATTATTTATTTTTTATCTTTGACTAATATATTGAAGAATGACTAAATGAGATGATGGTCCGATCTTTGAAAGATGATATGTTCGTCAAATTTGTCTTTTAAAAATTTTTATTAATTAAACTAGTCACTAAAAATTAAAAGTTAATCATATTCGTCGTTCTGTCACTCTATTAAAAAGTTTTGTTAAACGATTGATCACATGAAACACTAAATGATAAGTGAACACCCTACAAATTAAAAACGATGTGATCTTGATTATAAAGCTTGTTTGGATAAAAACGATACCATTTTGTGTAAATAATGAGAATATTTTTCAACTTTTAGATTTATTTTAACCACACTAAATTATGTTGTTTTTGCAACTCTTATGAATCAAAATAGTGTCATTTTTAGGGTATTGATATGTCACTTAATATTCTATGTTGACAGTTACTAGCGAAAATTGTTAATGGAGTGGTAGAATTAACTAAATGATTCATTTTTAATCTTTAAGGATTAATTTGATTGATAAAATTTTTCACAAAGAAATTTGAGGATTCAACCATCTTAAAAATACTAATTTGATAATTTAACTCATTAAAAATACCGTTTATTTATTATAATTGATATTTGTAGTTTACTCAAAAGAATTATTATTATTATTATTATTATATGCCTAACTACTGGGTGCAGAGAATGGTGTGTGCTATTGCTGAACTTGAAAGTGATAGACAAATACTTGTTATGAGACCATGCCCCAACTCTAAGGATAAAGAGCTCACTGTAGGGCTTATGCAAATCTTACCAAAAACTGCTCATTGGTTGGCAAAGTATTGCAAAATTCAAAGTTTTTCTTTTAATAATTTTATGGTTATCTATGATCATTAAGGTTAACTAATGTACCTTAATTAACTTACAGTGATTTAGGTTATCACACTTATAATATAGAAGGGAGTCAAGGTCTCCTATTTCAACCATTTACAAATGTATACTTTGGAGCTGCTTATATTAGATGGTTATCAAGTTTTGAAGATAAGTAAGTTTTATATATAGATATGTCACTTTTTTATTTTTTATCCATGCTTAATCCCTCACAAAATTTCAAAAAAGGAGATGAGGTTAAATAACACCTTATTAGTTATTAAAACAATAAGAATAAAACAAGCAAAGCAAGATACAAAGCTAAAGCCTAGACCATAACATCAAAATAACAATTAACAGCAGCAGCAGCTACTTAGAATGCATGAACATATCAACAAATACTATTATTGTTTAAACAAGTTTTTATCATTAATCTTAGAAGAAAAAAAAAACCAAAATTATCCACGAAAGATTCAAAAATTTACAAAATTACCCATAAAAAATATAAACGAGTTTTTTATCTATAAAAGTTGGACTCTGTTCGACAAAACTACACAAACGTCAATGGCTTATTAATGACGTTTGAATAGTTTTGTTGAACAGAACCTATCTTTCATGGATAAAAAACTTGTTTCTTTCTTTCGTTGATAGTTTTATCGGTGTCTCAAATTTTTCGTGAATAATTTTAATCATTTTTCCTTAATCTTATTATAGAAACATACCATCTTCTTCCATAATTTTTGTTTCCAAACTCCTAGATATACTTTTTTTTTTCTTTCAGCCCAATGAAATCAACATTATTCCTCCTACACACCTTACTTCCCTTTTCTCCTATATATTCCTTCGCCATTTTGAGGCTTGGTTTGGTAATGCTGTGACTCTCAAAAAGCAGCTGACGGAGAGTCACAAGATGACCGTTTGGTAAAATAACTCAAAATTGCTCTCAATAAGCAGAAGTCACACATATTGCGTTTGGTAAATCTATTTGATAGTTGCTCTCAAAGTATTAAATTACTACAACGGCCTTTTTATTAGTATGTGATGCATTAATATGAAATTAAATATAATTAATTAAGGATAAAATTAAATTTTTATTAAAATAGAAGGTTAATTTGTCATTTTGCTTTTGAGGAGCTAGAGCCAGCTTTGAAAAGCTACTCTTGTGGGCTCTCAAAAGCATCCACGACTCTCAAAAACCTAACAAAAGCTGCTTGACTTTTTCAGTTACTAAACGCAAAAAGATGGCTTCTGCTTTTTGAGAGCAGGAGCATTTGATCAAAAAATTTTACCAAACCGAGTACCTCGTGGGCTCCTCCTTCAACTTTGTGCTTGTTTTTCCTAACTCCTTTTATCCCTCCTCCCCTAATCCTATATAGTAAACTGATCATGAGACTAGACACAAAAAAAAAAAAAAGACCGATTCGTTGGTGCCATAACGTTTGGCACTAACGTTGGTGCCAATTCTGATTTACGGTGAGATGATAAGGAGCGGAAATCTAATGGTTTTGGAGTTTCAGATTTTGGTGCATGATAGAATATTTATATGATTTTAATTTTAACACATCTTTTAAAACTTATTAAATTATCATATTTACAATATGACTTGAATTTTTTTTATGTATTTAAAGAGGCCAACTTAATATTGCTTACCAGGTGTATATTTAATGGCTTGATTATCAACATGAAATATACTGCACCACTTTAATATATATCGTTCCGTTATGTCAAATCTACTTTAATTTGATATCTATAACAAATTATTCATTTATTCGATGCATATTAATTAGATTTAGAACTATTTTTCAAATAAAAATATAGTTTTCAACATTATATTAAATAACCTTATTCATATTTAAATATAAGTTTGGTATTGATTTTTGAAAATGTAAAAAATAAAATGAGCATGTTAATTTTTTGGTTTCTATAAAATTAGCATATTTAGTTGTTTATTGAAACATAAAAAATTATTCCAAATCATTACACAAATTAAATAAATTAATAAAGATAAAAAGCTAAAAAAGAGTTGAAATTGAAAATATATAAATTTACTCTCATGCAATATGACGCGCATCTCCAAAACCATTGGATATCCACTCCTTGCAATCTCTCCGTAAATAATTTTGACACCAAGGTTAGTGCCAAACTATTGGGCACCAACAAATCATTCACCGAGAATAACCCAAGTATTATTTTTTATACTTTTTTCTAGTACAAATTTTCCATACTTGGTTTTTCATGGTATTCCTCAGTTCAGTAGGTTAAAAACTAATCCGTTATAAGTCGAAGTTCTATTTAAAATTTTGTCACTGATTAATGAGTTACTGCATGCACAAAATTTTTAAATTTTTTTTTGTTGGTAAGACTATACTTATTTTGTCTTTTAGTATGTTTGCCACCAGAATATGGCCCAAAACTTGGTGTAAATAGGAAGGAACTTTTTGAGCCCATTTCACTATATTATATCAGTTCCCCTCCTTTAATTCATGGCCCAAGTGCCCAACCAAGTTTCTTCCACCCCTTCTATCTTTATGATTTTGGGCTATAAACCATTTCAAGCTTTCAACACCAACATCTCCATCATATCCACTCTAGGTTAAATACGGGTATTTCTTTTATGAAGAGAAGAAATTACGAACGGCGAAGATTTTTATTAAATTTGAAAAGAATATGTGTCTTATATATGATAAGGTTTAATTTTATTTTTTTTTATTTTTTATAAAAACAGTCATCTTCACTCTTCTCCATAACATTATCTGTTTTATATATACTTATATTAAATCACTTTTCTTAGCACAAGTAGTAAGTGATTTGAGTTGTTTAAGTGTCTAGTCTCGAATTCAAATCTTAGGAGCAGCATGTATGCAGAAGGAGATGTAGACACTTCAAACCTTTCGAAAGAGATACTCAATAAGGCATAAAGGATTAGTTTGAGCTGTCAGACCTAAAATATCCTCGAAAAAAAAATATATATATACCTAGGTTGTATATATATATATATATATATTGGATAAAAAAGTATAGAATTCAACATATACTTTTTAATTCCAACGTTTGTCTTCATTTATGCGTGTTACCTAATTCATTTATGTATAATTTGGGTGCCACGCACAAAGGAGAATTCTATTGGTTTTCACTTGCCATGATCACTTCTTATGAAATATTTATTATTATATCTTGCAGAGCAAGAAACGAAGAGTTTATTGTAAGAGCATATAAAGGTGGTACAAAGAAAGTTAGTCACAAATCAACTTTGCAATTCTGGAAAAGCTATCTCTTATCCAAAGAAAATTTTCCATCAAGGTCTGCCCTCATTTAGATTTTTTTTTATATCATTGTTTTGTTCATTTGAATTTTCCCAAAGTTTTAAGATTGTGTGACTTAGAAACGTTTTACCCTTGTTACTTAGTTGTGATAAGAAAATAATCAAATTATTGCCATTTTTTATGTTATGTTTTGTGCAGAAATTCTTTTGATGAAAGAAGATCTCAACAAAGGATCAATGGTCTATCTCAAGCTCAAGGTCGTACTGGATCCGTTGGATCTCTTGTACTTTTATCAGAAACTACAAAAGGTAATCAATTTATCCAAGACCACAAATCCACAATATATATAACCTTATTGCTATTTAATTATTTGAATTTGAAGTTGCTTATTCTAATATTTCATTAATTGTGGTAGAAAATAGTTGGTGAGAATGAGTTAGTAAGTTATTAAATTATTTAATAGGGTTAGAGTCTATTAGCTGGTGTTTGATTTCTGGGACTGAAACTAAGACTGTGAGATATAATATTATGTTTATTGAACAGGGACAAAAATTAAAATTTCAGTCTTAATATCCAAAATTTCAGTATCTCTAGTTAAGAAGGATTTTTTTTGGTGTCTTCTAATTAAGAAGGATTGAAAGAATAAAGACTGTGATTGAAATTTTAATAATATATTTTTATTCAAATACTCTCATATAAAATTAAATTTTTTAATATTATCCTTTATTTTTCCTATATTTACCTTTTTTTTTTTTCTTTTTTATGGTTCACAATCTCACAAGAATCCCAAATTGGGAGTGAGAGAGTTCTAGACAACAATGTCTCACAGAAAACGTACAAGCATAGATAAATAAAGACAGCAACATACATTCAAATACAATTAAACTATAGTCAACCAAAAAAAAAAACCATTAAACTACTCATTGTTTTAAGTCCACAGCTCCTTTTATTTTGCAATGCGCCTTTCATAATTTCCATTCCTGCTCCCATCTCCCATCTCCCATCTCTCCACCATTAACATAACCTGGTTTATAGCATATTTAATATCACGTTGATGTACTCTGAAAATTTTGTCATTCCTTATTCTTCAAGTCTCCCAAATGATTGCAAAAATGTATTTACTTAATTTAATTTTTACTTTTCAGTATTTTTTTTTTATCAGTAGAGTTCTCACATAAATTCTCAAAATGGGAGTGAGAAGCAGAGTTACAAACAATCTAAAACCAAAACAAAACAAAAAAGTTTCAGCAAAAAACATAAACATAAAGGAACAGACTCATGACATCACATTGCAGTCACATTGTTCTTTCTTAGTTGCCAATCATATTCCCAGTTGTCCACCATTTGAATGACCTGATTCACAGCCTCTTGTGCATCTTGATTCAGTATTTATCTTTTAATAAATTTAAACCAAATATAATAAATAAATTTAATTCAGTATTAGTCTTTTAGTCTTGGTCTCTGTCTCTCAGTCTCAGTTTCTCTTTCAAACGCAGCCTTAAGGTCTTGTGATTTTTTTTAGTGGTATGGATTGGACAACTCCCAGTAAGTTTTGTGGTTAAAAGAGGGTTTTGTTATGTTAGAATAACCTTGGGGACGGCGTGTATGCCCAAGGGAATATGATCACGTCAAACTCTCAAAAAAGACATTCGATAAGGCGTAAGGAATTAATTTGTGTCGAGTCTAGATACCTCTTAAAAGAAAATGTTTCTGTGACTCTAACAGGATATTGTTGTGTCATTGGGTGAATATTCTCTTTGACAAGATTCTCAAGGAAAGATCATGATCGTGAGAGGGGCTAGAAAGAAATCATGATAATAGAAAATATAAACACATGAAATACTTTAAACACGCAAAAAGATTAATCAAACACCTATAGAAAACAAAAGAATGACTCAACAAACACCAAATACTAATAATTTGAGCCAGAACACCAAATATTCACAACCAGGTTACCAAGTAACAAACCAAGTTCAATTCAACAACACCACACTCCATTATCACCAAATCACACCCATATTCCATCTTAAACTCCACGCTACAAACACCAAAAATAGTGATTTTAATTAACATTCATCATATACAAATGAATGGATAAAATTGTTATTATTGATTGGATAGTTAATTGTTTGTTGTTTATTAAGAATTATATTACTTTGTGAGAATCTTGTATCCTCTCTCATATGCTTTTTTTCTCCCCTTCAAATAATATAGACACAAGTGGTGACACATATTGGGACTCAAAAGTATCAGCAGAAAATATGGAAGATATGTGGAATCATTCTGAAGTCCGAAAAGAGTGGATTAAATCAAAACAAGAACCAGGCAAAGTTCATATGGCTCGTGATGAAAGGAGCAGGCCATATCTTTCGAGAGTTGAATTAAAGGTTTCAATATATATTATTATTTTTATTTAACAAATAACTTTTCAATGAAAATTTATTCAAAATCTTAGTTATTAATTGTTTGTGGAGGGAGGCTTATAAAAAAAATTATCTACATATTGCATTGGAACCAAATTTGTTAATAATTGAATAGAATATTTTTTGTTTCCTTTTATTATAAACTAAAGCCAAAATGTTTTGTCTCTCTTATTTTTCATATAGTTAAAGATAGATAGAACAATAATTCCCTTTTTTAATTTGAAAGATGTAGAAATAAAATAAATTTAAATATGAATTGAATTTTTACCATGCTTTTGTTTTTCCTTGCAGGGGGTTGCAGATATAATTCTATTTAAATATCTTCAAGCAAAGAAAATGAAATCTGTAAGTAGATAGTTTCTCAGAATTTTTATTTTTATTTTTATTTTTTGGTGCATATCAATAACAGAAAATCATTATCAGGATAAATATAATAAGTTTTTCATGCCTATATATAAAGCCATTGAAAATATAATGTATTTTTAACAAAATTATAATAATATATTAATATTTTATTTATATTAAAATTTAAATTATTATTTTAAAGTATTTTTAATATTTTTTAATTATATTAAATATTTAAAATAACTTTTAATTTTAAGAAATAGTAATATTTATTATATTTAAATTCATTTTAAGAATATAAGTTAGGAATAAAATTGGACACACGGATACTTGATAATGTTTTGGAGTGTCAAGTGTGTCCGATGAAATTTTTTTTTTAAGGATACAGATGAGACACAAAAGACACGCGTGTCGAACGAGTATCGGCGAATATTATGTTCAAAAAGTGTCCGACATATAAACACGCTAATTTAACGAGGCGTGCGTTATTCATAGTTTATAAGAGTGATTCTTTTTACACTTATCTCTTCTTGCTTATTATCATGACAAATACTATTAGAATAATGGCATAGACATGATGATCAAACGAAAACAAAAGAATCCACCAGCTACAATCATTATTATGCTTATTATGGCCACGAATAGCAAATATTGCATGTTTTGAGATAATAAAGGGAAGAAAGTAACATATTTCTGTGATATATTTGTGACCATGCAATTTAACGAGTTAAACCTTGTCTTGCTCTCCTCATATAATTATGTTTTCTGGCCACGACGTTATGGGCATTTCAATAAAAAAAATATGTCAACGGTTAACATAATGCAATTTTTTCCAATATTAATAACTATATTATTAAAATTCGAAATTTGAGAACTAATTCAGTTCAGTGATATAAGGATCAAAATGAATTTTAACTCCAATTTATGCCTTATCTTGAAGACAAGATTTCTAGTATTTTTCATGTTCTTTGATTTGGTGTAAATGACGATCAATGTTCTAAGAATCGAATTTTTTGTCCGATCTGATTCAAATAAAAAATCAATCAGCTGAAAATCGGTTAAATTGATGTTTAACCAACGAATCGATTAAACTAATTTGATTTTTATGAAAAAAATGAATTTTTTTAAACAATAATATTATGTTTTAAATTATTTTATTATATATTTAAATAAATCGAATTTAATTTGATTTGAGACTTTCAAATCATCGAACCAATCATTTTACCGGTTCAATGATCGATCCGATTCTCATAACCTTTGCGACAACACAATTAATTTCCAATGTTTGTTCTTTCAAATTGTCATAAACTTTTAACATATGAAATATTGATTCCCTCTGAATTAACTCTCTCTAAAATATTCTTTGGTTCAAAGGTATTACTTTGTGCCCTTTCAGAAGTTGTAAGCATGCGTCTTCTTCATGGAGTTGGAGAGCGACCTGGAATTATGGGAATTAGTTATTCCACTGCCTACTGGATTTACATGTACGTATTTCGTATACGTACTCTCTCCATTTTAAAATAACTATCGTTTTCATTTTTTAAATTTATAAAAGTTAATGTACTTTAGACACCTTAATTTATCAATTAACCAAAAAAAGTTATTATTTTTAGAAAGCAAAGTATATATATGGCTATGCTATAATAGTAAATGTAGCTATATAAATATGATTAAAATTTCTTAGAATTAAAATTAGGTAGTTCTAACTCAACAATTTTAAAAGTTAACTCATGGATATGGATAATTCATGTTCACGTTTTAGATAATCATCTTTAGAAAGGGATGTATTACAAGTCCTATATTTACGAAAGATATGAACTCTTTAGTGTTTATAAGTGTAAGGCATCTCTCATTCCATAAATTAGTAGTTTTTGGGGTTAAATTAGGCTCACTTAATCTCAATTTTAAGAAAATGTAAAAATAAAAAAGAAAATATATCAAATGGTCTCATGTATATGAAGACTATACATGAATAAATAAACTAGTGTTACATACAGTAAGATATTATTTTATTTTAAGCCTTAATACTAATACAATTATGGTTAAACATGTTGCTTTAATTGTTAGGCAATTGGGGTATAGGGCTTATAAACTTGAATCTCCTGAAGATTTATACAATCCATTTGTTTCCATGTACTTCGGTGCTGCCTATGTCACATGGTTATCAGAATATGAAGGAAGGTATGTTAAATTTTCTTAATATATTAATATTAAAGTGTTTTTAGAATCAACGTGGTTTTGGCCAACTAAGTCATTTATTTCTATACTAAATAGAAAACTATTTCGATGTTAAATAAAATTTTATTTATGTGTAATTTTTTTTATACTATTTGACATCGAAATAATATTCTATTTAGTATAAAAATAAATCACTTGGTTGAATTTAGTTGGCCAAAATCACTTGTTCAAATATTGTTAGCTTTTAGAATATTGTTAAGATGCTAATAGTAATAATAACTTCCCTAAATAAACAAAAATAGATGCTTATTAAAACCAATTTTGTTTTTTTAAAGAAAAAGAAAAATGAATGAATGTTTCTCATCACTATTTTAATTATTTGTTTTTATTGTCACTTTTTAACCAATTTAATTCAACACGTTTATTTTTTTTTATTTTGATAAACTCATTTTTATTTTTATTTTTTAATTTAGGGAAAGGACTCCAGAGTTCGTTGTTCAAGCATACTGGGTAGGGCCTCAAAATGTGAATCCTCAGGATAAAAGTACCATTTGGCTCAAATTTGAGGAAGCTCTAAGCAGTTATGAGGGTAAAAAAGGGTACGAATTTTGCATTCTTTTATATATTAGAGATATAATAATTTATGTTATTTTTTTTATTAGTTAAATTTTTTGAAGAAGTAGTTTTATGATAAAATATAAATAGATAGATAGATGAATGGATAAAAAATTACACAATCTTTTTGCTTTTATTAATGATAAATTTTTCTGTTTAAACAAAATGAAGTAAAGATATACTAATATAATAAGCTATATCCACTGTAGCAAATGTTTTGTTTTATATTTATTTTTTTTAAAAAAAAAGTTATTTAGAGAGGAAAAATAATCATGTTTTTCTTTGTAGGAATAATGATAGCTGCTCCATTATGTAAGGTGCGTGATAATTGTTAAATCAATTATGATTCCCAGGAATACTTCGAGAGTTTTGTATTTTATTTAAGAGATGTATAACTGTACCATCTGCTAGGGAAATTAATTTCTGGTATTCATTATTGGAAAAAAAGAAACAAGCTATATAGAAAACGTTTTATTTTTATTTTTAGTATTTTCTATTTTTAAGATTTTATGGAGGAATGTGAATATAGAAAATGAAAATATATGAAATTATAAATTTATTATTTTCGTTTGATTTTTCATGAAATCTTGAAAATAAAAAATATTGAACATGAAAGTAAAAGATGCTCTTTTTGAAAAATATTAAACAACCCTTATTCCTTTAGAAATTTGTACAGTTGTTTGTGTAATTTTGTTTGTATCATACTAACATGTATATAGATTCGTTTGCTTTAGAAATACACTTTAGTTTTTAGTAAATTTGGATCATCTACTTTTCAAATTAAGTTATTCAATTACAAAAGGTAAACATTTATTTTCCATATTTGTACAAATTAGATCGGTAAACATAATATAGATATATACAAATAAACATGAATTTTAAACAAAAATTAGTAAATATTAATTTCCTTTTTGTTTAGAGGAGAAAAAATGACATAAATAGAGAATTATTGAATACGGATTTTAAACAAAAATAACATTTTTTTCTTATTAGTATACATAGACAAGTAAATATGAATTTTAATAAAATTAATAAAATGACATGGTTACTAACTTTATAAAAAGAATTTAGTTATTTGATAAGTTAAAATGGCCATAAAATTTATAAAAAGAATTTGACCTTGAAATTTGAATTATAATTCAAAATGGTCCATAAAATTTATAGTTACTCAATTTAAATCCCGAAATTTGAAATAGTAACTCAAAGTAATTGACTCTAATTTTTTTGGTTGCCAGTTTTTTCATTTTTAGGTTTGTTCAGTCTTTTTTTTCCCCTATTTTGATTGGTCGGTTTTGAAACCCAACATAAGCTACAGTCGGACAAGAATCTTGGTTTGAGGTCAAGAAAATGGAAAATGTAATAATTTAGCTGCTATTCTTCACACAAAATTACAAACAATTTGCTTTTTTCTATATAGTTTGAAGTTGTTGGTCGAGAATTTTCTTGTAACAAAACATGTAATCACTCTTTTGACACAATTTTCCCAAGAAGTCTCATCAGAATTCAGAAGATTCAGTCCATAGTTATGACTAGAGACCAAATTAGCTCTCTAAAATAACTGTTTCTTGAGCTTTACACCACTGAGGGGGACAAATCTTGTTGCTCCATTAAACTTCAGTTTGGTTAATTAAACTCATCAACTAGTTAACTAGAATCTTGAGAATCCTGAGAATCTTGTGAACTATTGGGCTCAACTATAACATTAAACCCAAATTCTTTTCCTGGTTTGAATGATCGTTTGAGTTCTTCTGCGGTTTGAATCGTGCTTATCTTCGTGTTCTCCGCATCCAAATTTTCCTGTATCAGTTCATCAAACGTGGAAATAAGTTTCTATTACAATAGCCACATTATAAAGTGGTAAAAAAAAAATCACTTGCCTTTTCTACATAGTCAGCCATGGTAGAATTGAGTATTTCTTGTATTACAAACGTAACGACGTTTTCTTCACCGAGCACCTGTATAAGGAATTCGTTGGGGATCTGCATGGATTTTCAAACCAAGTCAATTTCAAGCTAAAGCATACACAATAACATTATATGGATGTTCTGTTTAATTCGTCATCGGTCTTTGACTAATAGCCTTATCGAGTAAGTAATGCTCATGTTTCAATTTCTTTTTATTGGAATAATCACAAAGAATGAGTGAATATTTATATAGACCAAAAGAAGATACCAAATAGTAATTAGAGATGATGCACCTTTGATGATTTTCCTGGAGCAGTCCACAAATCACATGCACAATGTAATACAATATGGTTAGAATTCACGAACTGCAAGCTATTGCTAAAATACTGAACATTGATGAACTAAAAAATAGACGACAAGAAAAATCACATCAATATGAAGAAACCGGCATAGAAATCAAGTATCAAGGAAACCTCAATCTATAAAAGTTAGGAAAAGTTTCAAGTATACCGATACATCGGTATACCTATAATCTGTAACCGTTGATTTTGATTGATATATTTTTAATTAAAATCAACGGTTACAGATTACAGGTATACCAGTATACTGGTATACTTGAAAACTTTCCTAAAAGTTAAATATATTTTCCTTTCTAGCTCTTTGTTGCAAACACATGAATCATAAATTGAGCATGAAAGTGAAAAATGTACTAACAGAGACATATCCTCAATATAAGAAAGTGCTTGGAGTCAATCTAAATCTATATAGTGAATCTTCCTTACCTCCTTTTTGCTTGCGAAAGCCCGGAACGGGTGGGGCAGTTTTACCCAAATCTCTAAGGGTCTTACCAAATATCCTTTCTGTTTGATCACCAGTTAAGTCCACTCTTAGCTGCCATTTATGCCACATGAATCATAGTATCACAATATTAAGCCAAAAGCCATCAGAAGTCAGAACACAAGCAAACAAAAAACATAAAATTAACATTATGCAGTAATTTATAGAAAAGGGGATGATAGGAAGGGACAGAGAAAGACTAGTTATAGGACTCTTTTCTAAATAAATAAATAAAAATATTATTTTCCCTTTTACATAAGAACAATAATATTTATTTTTTTGGCTGTATGACACAATTTTGCAGGCAGAATTATTTTGCTGCCTCAGCCTGTCGAATCCACTAACAGAGTGGAAAAGTATGATACAATTTGCGGCCATGGAGTGCGAAATTGAGTAACAATGCTGTGTTTCACTATTTCGCAAGTAAAGCCAATGAAATTAGGAAACAATTTTCAACGACTAGCCTATGAAATTGAGGAACAAAAAACTTAGAAATTTCGCACACCTAGCCTGCAAAATAGTGGAAGATCATTAGCCAACTATTTCGCTTGCACAGATGCCGAAATTTAGAGAAAAAACATAAAGATTTTGCTGGCAGTTGCTGCGAAATAGAGAAACACAACGATGACCCCGGTCTATAAAATACCACATGACTAGTAATTTTGCTTCATTGCTAGTAAGAATAACAATTATGTAAATCACAACCTCTTGAACAAATATCATTTCAAAGGGGATGAGAAAAAGTAAAAGCATCTATCACATATTCGCAATTCCGAATGAGACAGAACAACAATTCAAAATTGGAATCAAATTTCGAATTACGCTCTCACCTGTATCTTATTTTCATCTTGAGACTCTAGAACGATGCTGGCATTTTTTAAGGCGTTTGAACTTTCAGTGGCACCTATAATTGAAGCTTCTAAGCCTAGAAAGTAAGAACACAGACATAATATAATATCAGTTTGGCAATGATAACCTAACTAACACACACACAGCAAAATGGGTATGCAAGGCAAAGATATAGCTGACTCCATGAAAATTCAATTCTACCATAACAAATGCAGAAAGGGTGTAAAGAATGAGGCAAATTCTCTTATACCTTTTATTTAAACCCTTTTGCTAAATTATGCACCAGATTTTATACACTAGAGCAAGAACAAAATAATGAATTACCTGAATTAAGAGCAGAAACTATGGTATTGAGACCTCTAAAATTTGAATGAGAGTGTATGTTGAAGCTGCAAAGGGGAAATGCGAGAGGAAAAATGAATTAGTTTTGGAACAACAAAGAGATTAGAGATAGAGTCGAGATGGTAGTTACCTGTTCCTCTTGAATCTGGTGTTGGAGAATCTGAGAGTGAAAGAAAAGCTAGGTTGGGGTTTTGCATTTGGAGTGCACCAAGTTCTTCCAACTCCAACTGCAATGGAATTTGTGTAGTACTTGGATGACATCATCATCATCATGGTGTTCATGTTGGTGTTGAAACCCTCGTACCTGATGGGCTGTTCCTACGAAGAGATGGTTGCTGAATGATGATGTCACATATCTTATCACTTTATTACACACTGCGGTCTTGCGAAGTGCCAATACTTTACACTTCTTTATTTGACGTGATATTTGCCCAAGTCATGTTAATATTAAATTGAGTAAATGGAAAAAAAAACATACCCAGATTTTATGATGGATAAAAATATACATGAAAGATTCGAAAGATCAAAGTACACCTCAAAGATAAACGTACAAAAATTTTATGATGGACAAAAGTACACATGTTGTCCATTTATCTTTGAGGTGTACTTTTGTCCTTTTGAATCTTTCATGTGTACTTTTATCCGTCACAAAATTTTTCATGTACGGTTTGTCAATTTACTCTATTAAATTTTGAACCAATAGATAATTTAATAAATAAATCGATAATACTTCATGTGCTATTATAATATTATGTTTTTATATATCTCATTTATAATACGAAAATATAAATATCAACATATAAAAACTTACAAAACACATAAATATAACATACCATAGGATAGAAAAAAGGGATGTATAACACATAAACAATGTATCCTAACATAGAAATAGTGAATAGAAGTGTGTTAATTCTAAATCATATATATTTAAGTCAAATATATAAACTTATTTAAAGGTTCACAATATATTTTTTTATATAAAAATATTGCTTTATTTCAATTTAGACTATAATACCCAAATCAATTTCTAGAAAAAATAAGTTAAAGGCTTTAATCCTCAATAAATTTTTGTTTTAAATAAAAGTACTATTGTATTAATTATTAAAGTGAGAATTTAATTTTCACAGTAAGAGTTACATAGACAACCATCGTCGATGAGAAATTTAAAAAAGTTTTATGGGCAATATTAATGAACTTTATTTGTAAGAAATTTACTAAACCAATAAATTACAGGCAATGTTTTTTTTTTTTTTTTTGTCTAATTATTAGATCAACTTTCTAATTCTACACTTATTTTGACCAATCAAGTCCAACTAAATTATTTATTTTATATTAAATAAAAGACTATTTCAATATTAAATTGCTATTTTTGGTATTTGATACCGAAATATTATCCTATTTAATAAAGAAATAAATGACTTAATTAAATTTGATTGAGCAAATTATATAACAATATCGTTATTAAAAATAGTTGCTCATGTAACATTACCAATTTTATTATACATATTTTCATAAATAAATTCTCAATTTGTCTAATATCCCTAATACCAATGGAGAAACTTTTTGGAAAAGAATACAATAATAAAATAATATCACAATTGATTTTTATTTTCTTATTTTAAACAAACTTAGATATTTTCATGAATAATTTTCATAAATGAATTAAAATTCCTCAAAATACACCGTCTAGGAAAAATGTCGTGCCCTGTATAACCAACCCTCAGACGACTTAACTAATAAGTACTAACCTGATTTTGCAAGATCTCAATTTTCTTTTTCCTTTCAAAATTTTATGCAGCATGATACTGCAAATTCTATAATGGGAAAAATCTACCATCATGCCATTTGTAGAGTTGCGTTTGTAAACATCGGAATGATTCATTTCTGGAGTTGACTTTGCAGATTTTGAGTGACTTTCCTGCCATCATAGCTCAAATAGCTTATACAAATCATCAAACATCAGACTTACTATACTATACATTGCAGATAGTTATAGAAGAAAGTGAGGGATCGGAGGCTCCACTAATAACACCACCATTACTCCTAACTCGAAGCAGATAGTCAATCGCGGTTTCAGTAATAACCTCGCCGGGGATCAAGACCGGTATGCCTGGTGGGTAAGGACATACAAGATCCCCAGAAATCTCACCAACACACTCCTTTATTGTTACTTTCCTTTTGCTTGCAAAGAAAGCATCTCTTGGTATCAACCTCATTACTATATCATCAAATGGTGCATGGCCACTAAACACCGCGTCTTCGGGTTGACTGGGTTGACGAGTGTGTGCATATGTCGCAGCTAGATGATTTATACCGGATATAAGCCTTTGGACATGATCTCTACGGGTTCCAAGATTAAGCGCATAAGTAATGGATTTACTCCCGACGAGTTCACAGACAATTCCAAAATCCCTGTACAAGATCTCATCTGCCTCCCAACCTGACAAACCAAGCTGCCAAAAACCCACAGTAAGCCGTAACGGATCAATACCCGGAAAGGTTGGAAAGCTTGAGTTCTCAAGAACTGAGATACCCGGGATGGATTTTAGGAGGCACTTAGTTTCATGGGCTAGTTCAATTGCTTGGTTGAAAACACCATCGGGGCTTTCACTAAGTTGAGCTCTTGCAGCATCTAGAGATGCTAAAAGCAAATAACTGGGACTTGTGGTTTGAAGAGTTTGGAGACATCTAGAAATTTTCTCCTTATCTACAATGTTACTGGACATGTGTAACATAGATGACTGAGTAAGAGAGCTCAGAACTTTGTGAGTAGACTGTACAGTTAGATCGGCGCCTTGCTGGAGGGCCGAGTTAGGCAGCTCAGAATGAAAACCTAGGTGTGCACCATGAGCTTCATCAACTACCAAGGGAATTTTATGAGAATGACACAACTCAGAAATCTCACTCAAGCTGCTGCAGATTCCATGATAAGTAGGTGAAGTAATGAAAACTGCTGCTGCTTTTTTACCCTCCCTTTCTAGTTCCTGGATTGCTTTCAATACCTGCATCAACATCAAGCCAATCAGCCATATATACAGGGAAAAAAAGAAGAAGGAAAGAACAACGTTTGATCAGATAACAGGAATGGTTATAAATATTGGCAAGCTAAGAAATTATAAAATTTAGAATAAGTTGCATGACTACGGGTATAGTAGCAGTAACAGGTACTAGTAT
This sequence comes from Stylosanthes scabra, assembly GCA_036250425.1. Taxonomy (NCBI): domain Eukaryota; kingdom Viridiplantae; phylum Streptophyta; class Magnoliopsida; order Fabales; family Fabaceae; genus Stylosanthes; species Stylosanthes scabra. Next base: position 8,932 of record JASCZI010121026.1, on the reverse strand, counting down.
GGGGTACACATACAATAATTTTACATTAAAAAAAAAAAGAAGAGTACAAGTACACAGATATATATAAAAATATATGTAAATTTAATAAAATTTTAAAAGTAAACAGTAATTTGGAATAAAAAATTAATTTTTTTTTTTACCCAAAACGACGTAATTTTGAACTAATTTGAACAAAAAAGCATACCCAGCCATACCAAATGCGTATCCCAAACATATTTTTACTTGAACAAAAAATGCTTTGTATTAGGTACATATCTTAACGTACCCAATGCATACTCGTTCCCAGTATACGGTTAGATTGGCAAAATGCACATATCCCTTCAACATTAAGAGCTCATCTCCGAGTTGAAGCAATTTAATTATATGGCTTTTGGGTGGAGATGGCGATGCTGTTCAAATAGGTAGCTTTTATTCAAGCAAAATTTCATAAACCTATGTTCAATTCTTAAGCACCTGTAATGGGATGACACCACCGGCGATCTCCCAATCATTATTATAGTCAGGAATTATGTACTTGGGTACTGCACCACATAAAACCATAGCAGATATAACTGATAAATGACAATTCCTAGGAAGAATCAGAAAGTCTCCAGGTGAACAGGTTGCCAATATTGCTGCCTGGATCCCACAAGTAGTACCACCAACAAGAAACCATGTCTGTGATGATCCAAACAGTTTGGCTGCTTCTGTTTGTGCTTCTAATATGGGACCCTCAGGACAAAAGAGGTTGTCAAGCTCTGGAAGCTCAGGCAAATCATGAATATATGGTCTTATTCCAATGAGCTGAGTCAATGAACCTGGAGCAGCATGCCCTCTGTTATGACCAGGGAAATGAAAGCTGGCAGCATTTTCTTCTGCTGAGGCTTTCAGTGCACTCACTAGTGGAGGTAGGCTATTTTGCTTGAATACTGTGGAACTTCTGCTTAAAACATGGTCATCTGTGATTGGTTCAGTAATCAATCTCTCAACGCTTTCATTTTGCACATGTACCGGTGGTGCAAAGCTTCTTTTCTGCCAAACAGAAGAACAACAAGGGGGCTAAGATGAAGTCCAATGCAGTCAAGGAACATTTAGCACATTTCCTAGATAAATGGCGTTCAGAGTGCGAAGCAATGATGGATAAATAAATAAATAAATAAGGGTGTGTTTAGTTTGCAATTTCAGTGTTTTTCTGTTTTCAGGAATTTATAAAGAAAAAAGAGAAAACATAATTTTATTATTTTTATTGTTTACTCTTTTAAAAAATACTCAAAAAATGAAAATACAAACTGAATGCACCCTAAATTATCTCAGATATTTTTGGTTGTGAGACTATTCTTAATTACCCTAGTGAACCAAAGTTTTTGCTTCCATACTTTAGAAGCAAACAAATCCTAAAGATCTTTTTTGTTGTCAATGGCTTAGTGAACACCAAGATTAGTTCCTAAACAAGCAATGAAGCACCCCCAAACTCCTCCTTCAGCCTATGACTAAAGACCTTCACTAGTTAAGTTTGTGAATCTTTGAATTTCTTCTTAAAATCATGTTCATTGTTAACCAGGTCATTTCCAATTAACTCATTGCAAATTCCCAAGTATAATTTCCACAAATTATTTGTTAATCAATCACAAATTTTCTTTATGTGTCATTCTGCAGAAATTTTACTCAGAGATACAAAGAAACGAGGGAACAAATGGATGTGGAAAGAGTTATAGTAGCATAAAGATGAAGCTGACCCGAGAGGCAGAGCGAGGTGGAACCCTAGACAAAGTTCTGCAAGTGAAGTTGTTGGAAGAAGAACCCTGTAAAGAATGAAGAGAATTGGATAAAAGGAAGATACACAAAAGAGAAAAGGAGAGATTTTGAGGAGTGGGTTGTTACTGTTAGGGGAAAATGAAGAAACCAATTTGGTGCAGAACTGGAACAGAGTGAGAGTGAGGGTGAGAACATCACTTCTGTTTCCGTTATATTAAATTCGGTGCTGCCTTGCCTTCCTCTTCTTCCTCTTGCTGCTGCAGCTGTTTTACCAAGCGACAATGTAGAAAAATTGAGAGGGTTTAGGTACCAATTGCCTAGATTGCATGTGGGAAGGAAGAAAAGCTTGTAGAAAGAAGCACATGGAATTTTCTTTATTTATTTTAATTATAATATATATATAGTTAATCAAACATAACATAAAAATTCAGACAAGTTAGCTTTAATTTTTTAGTATCAATAGGAAAAAGAACCTGATCTTTCAGTAAGCAAGAATCAAAGTACTCAGCAAGGAGAAAGGGAAGGAAGCAAAATAATGAGTTGGTGACATACAAGGTACTGCGGTGACGGCGAACACACGGAGAAGGGAGCGACGATTGACGACGAACAAGAACCGAGGCGGTTGAGCAGCGTTGGACGAAGACAGGGCGAACAGACGGCGAAGGCGACAACCTCCACGACGGCGGCGAACGGCAACGGCTAGTTCTCGGGTTCGGTTGTTCTCAGATGGAGGATTCCTGTGTATTGCAGGGAAGAAGTAGAAGAGTGAGTGGGGGCCTCCCTGTCGGGATTTACCCCTTTTTTTTTTTTTTTGGGTCCAGAAACCACGTGTTAGTCTCATTTTTAAAAAACCGGCCGGGTCCCGGTCCGGTCCAAGCAACCGGTTCCCGGCACTTCGCCGGTTCTCCAACGGTTGCCTCACATCTAGGGGTGGCAACCAAACCTGTGGGTACCCTATCCGTCCCTACCCGATTGGGGCGGGTAATAACCCGCCCCGCAGCTGCGGGGCGGGTTCTGGTCGAGGTAGGTTTTCTAGCGGG
>JASCZI010121025.1:59331-75170 GCA_036250425.1 Stylosanthes scabra | reverse complement strand
TGTGGGTCGACAAGCGATCAGCGGACGTCAATGTAAGTTTCAGGTTTCGTAAGATTTCATTTATATTGTCTTACTCATGTGTCGCACGTACTAATCACATCTTTTTGTCAGGAGGCCTTCCTAGCCGAGCTGAAGAGGCTGCAGGCTGAGCGTCAGGCTCTCATGGAGGCTGGATGTCCAGAGCCCCCTCCGATAGACGAGGCTGCGCTGTGGACTCGCTTTGCAGGAGGCCGTAAGAGGGGGCAGATCTACGGCATGGGTGTGGTTCCCTCCCATCAGCACCCTCCGCTGTTTCCGGATGATGAGGACGCCGACACTGCTAGTGGACCTCTCGACCTTAGAGAGAGGGTTGCCCTGCTTAACAGGGAGATTTCACAGCAGGCAGAGGCTAATGCTCGGAGGGTTGCTGCCCTAGAGTCTACTGTACAGACCCAGTCTCAGGAGGTCTCCGAGTTGCGGAAGGCCTACGCGGACATGTACAACCTCCTCACGCAGATGCGGAGCGGCGGATCGACCTCTGCGCCGTTGCCAAACTTCCCTCCACCGCCACCACCGCCCCCACCACCGCAGAATGATGCCCCGGGTACTGGCTCCCCCGATGCCGATGATGACCCAGACTATGTTTGACATTTTTTATTTCATTTTCGACTGTATTCGTCTGACATTCTGATATTATTTTTTTATTCGTATTCGCATTTATTGATAAACCTTTTTTTTATTCAATACGCTTTGTTTTATATTGCTTCAATTTAAATTAGGTTCATAAGGAGCTTCACAACAAAATTAAAAAAAAATAAAATTACATATTTACCGACGGCTAATATGAAGGAAAAAAATTAAAATTTTTTTATTATTACCGACGGTGTAGCCGTCGGTAATATATAAATATTTTTAAAAAATGGACGGTATAATTACCGACGATTAATAGGGGCCGTCGGTAATTATTACCGACGGAATAAATACCTACGGACTTTTACCGACGGTTTGGCCGTCGGTATTAATATTTACCAACGGCTGAGCCGTCGGTACGGCCGTCGGTATAATTAAACGGTGTTGTAGTGTTTGTAGGCAATTGTCGTATTGCTTTGCGAGTTGGATCAACGAGCTCTTTCATGTAATGAACTTATTAAAGAAAGCATGCATGCTCTCACTTCTTGAGTGCTTCTCATTCCCGCCCAAATGTGTATATCAAGGTATATTGGACCCATAGATAACGATCTTTAAACAGATCTATTTTAAAAAACAGAACACAATCAGAAAAAACAAACAAAAAATGTAAGCAGTTTTGAACAGAATATTAACAAAAATAACAAAATGTTACCTTGGAGCCATTTATTCCCTTTTGGGTCATACTTTACACAGAAATCATTCCAGATTGATGAATCTTTTTCATAATGTGCCAAATGCACCATCTATGTATTGTTGTTGGCATACAAGCTTGATTAGCTGGAGGCATTGCTGGACATTGATGGACATTGATCGGTAATAATGCATTTGGGAGGCTTCCCTCCGATGCAACGAAGCCAACACTCAAATAACTATTTAAATGATTCGGTGTCTTCATTCTTCATCAAAGCGCAACTGAGAAGTGTAGAATGTCCATGATGATTCACTTCAACAAAAGAAGCAAATGGCATATCATATCTGAAATGAAAATGAAAGAGCCAGAGAATTGAACAGAATTTAAAAACCTCAACTAACAGAATTATTTCTAGGTAAAAATTAAACAGTCAAAGTACTGAATAGAATTTAAAATACAAACGAAAAGAATAATTGGAGAGGCCAAACAGAAAAGAAAAATACATGTTTTTATTGTAGGTTGTGTCAAATGACACAACATCACCAAAATATTCGAAGGCAGCACGACTCCTTGCATCAGCTCAGAATGCATTTTTTATTCCCTTATCATCATCAAGTATAAGCTCGTAGAAGAAGTTGGGGTTGCTCTCCTTCATTCTCAAGAAGTATTTCCCTAGTTCTTTGGCATCTTCTTCTTCCGACACATTACATGCCTCTCTTGTTATGTAGTTTCTGACATCCTTCTCAATGAAATTCAGCCCATGATGACCACCAGCAGCTGTAACAAGTGACTGATAGTCTTACTAGGTCTAATGCCGGTCTGATTGTTATTCTTAATGATTTGGCGAACGTACATACTATTCTCTCTGTGTTGTGGTAGCATTTCTGCTAGATCAGCAGAACAAGGATGTGAATGCTGCAAAATAACCTTAGAAATCACATAAAGTTGAGTCTTCTTCTGAATGTGGATATAAATCCTTGCAGAACAGTTTGCTGGAGACATTGGATTCGTCTTCTCAGCTTCAGGTATATCAGATGTCCTTTTACCATCTCAAGTACATGTGAAAAGTTGATTCTTGATTGCACCAGTCTCTTTATTCCTCTGTGAATTTCTGATTTTAGAAGCAAATCCAGCTCGTTTAGCATACTTCTTGTAGAATTCATTAGCTTTTGCACATTTTACAAATGTCATCTCAACCTTGGGAATGTACTCTTCATCAACATTACACGCAAACTGCAATATCAAAGCCGAAACAAAAATGAATTATCCGTTGAACAGAACAAGTAACCAAAACGAACAGAATTTATAACAATCCAACACAATTCACAAATTCAAATTCAAAACAACAAATTTCCCATATTCAGTATGAAAAAAAATTGAAATCAATTTTATAACATGAATGAAGATTTTACAGATTGAATTGAACCTCATAATAAACAATCCAACAACAAGAACAATAAATACAAAAATAGACCCATAATTGAACAGAAAATATAGATAGATTGAACAGAATTTATGAAAGTAACAAACAGAAAGATTTAAGTAAACATATCAATTAAAAACCAATTCAGAAAATAAAAGAACAATTTACATAATAAAATAAACCTCAAAATAAACAATCAAGCAGCAAGGATTTCAAAGATAACTCATACAAAAACACATAAACAAATTCAAAAATCATGAACCTCCATTTGCTCGTCCAATTGCTCTAATTCATGGTTCGAATTCAGATCCTGAGGATTCGAACTGCCTTCCACCATTACAATTACAATTGCTTAGAAATCAAAATCGATGAAGATGATAATAATAATAATAATAATAATAATAATAATAACAACAACAACAACAACAACGTTGAATCTGAAACTGAAGAAGACATTGACGAAGAAAACGACGCAGAATTTGAAAGTTAGTTGAATCTTATTGTCGCTTTGCATTTGGAGCCGAGAGTTTGGGAGAGGCGCGTTTAAACGAGCTGAGGGCTTTAGGAGATATGTTGATAGGGAGCGTGATCCAAAATGCATATTTCTCACTTGTTTGCTAAAAGCATGCGTTCAGTGAGAATTATCGTTTTTCTCTCTCCCACTCTTAATTTTACTGTTTGTTACAAGAATAAAAAAAAAAACAAAAGTTTTGTGTTTTCTTTCATTAATAATGTTTTAAATTTCTTTTTGTACAACTTTTTTTTTTATTTTTCATCAGCAATCACGAATAAGTATAAAAGCACAAGTTATTTTTTTATTTTTTATTTAAAAAAATAATGTATTTTTATTTTAAATTTAATTTTTATACATGTTAAGTGTAAAAAAAATATACATATATTTAATCATATATTGTGGTGTTAATAAGAAACTAATTTTAAATCTACTACTTAAAAAATTATTTAAATGTATGAATTTAATTAGATGATTATTTTTTTTTTTAGTAATACTAAATGCTTTTACTTATTAAATTTCATCCAAATTAAAATATATAAATATAACACAAAATTATTAAAATACAACACAAAAATATTTATACATGGCATAAAATTAAATACGATTTTAAAAAATTAGTTACGAAAAACACAGAAAAATTGGACCTAAAATAAAAAATAAAAATATTTGGATGAATTTGGATACTACAAAAATTTGTGCATATAATTTTTTCATTTTATTTCTCACAATAGATTAATCATTATAGTAGTATTGTACACATTTATTTCTAATAAAATATATATATATATAAAAAGATACATAAACTTGTAAATGAAAAATATCGACATTTTATGTATTTTTTTATTTTAATTTTCTCCATGCTCTTTGTTCTTGAAAGAAACACTAAAAGAATAAAAGCACAATTAGAAAAATAAAAAAAAATAGTTATAAAGAAAAATAGAAAAAATTGTTGATAAAAAAACATAAAACTCATGTGTTTATTCTATTTTTTATTTTTATAATAAAGAATAAAATTTTGGAAGTGTAAAAAAAAAAAAAAAAGAGTTGGAGAGAGTAAAAATATTAAAAAGAGAAAGCATACTATTGTAATTAATATTCTGATCTTTATTATTATTATTTTTCAAATTTAAATTAATTAAATGTTGATCTATCCACCACGTGGCATAATTTAATTGAAGATGTTTTGTTTCCGGTACAATTAATAATTTCTCCTTCGGCTACTATGTTATTTTGCTTCTGCTCGTTGCCCTATTCAATTTATTCACTTCTAACTACTCTCTATTTACATTTTTCAGTATTTAGATTCAACTTGGGTTTCCAAAGTCCTTCACAAATTTAAAAAACATTTTGATATATTCTCCAACCAACATCTACAAAATAATACAATTTATCTTAATAACAGTTAAACAAGAGATACTTTTTTATAGCTGGAGTCATTTAATTATTTCAAATATTATGAATTTGAATGTAAAAGGATAAAACTATCCCTTTTAAAATTTTAAAATATCTAATCTCCAAATAATAACTGAGTTAAATTATCTCTCAAACATAAAAAATGTTATTCGCATTTTCTTAATTATATGATAAATTATATTTTCATTGAAATTTAAATTTGATTTAATAGTTATAAATATATTATTTAGTACTACAATTAAATGTCACAACACTGTGATGTTTTTTTTTTTTTAATCTAAGATAATTTTTATTTCATTGAAATAAAATGAGAGGTCCAAACAAGGACTACAGCATAATGGCAAAATTGGAAACTTCCAAGTAAAATATGAATACAGAACCTAATGTAAGAGTCAATAAGGAACAAAACTAAGAAATAACTCATCTTGCTTGGTGCATTTGCTGAAAAGCGACGGCAACAACATGGAAGGTGTTCTTTCAGTATCTTCAAAAATCAACTCATTATGGGCCTTCCAAATGGACCAGATAAGTGCTGTAGCCAATTCCAATTTATTTTGTCCATTGATGCCATTTTTGAAGATGCTTAGCAGTTCAAGCCACCATTTCCATGGTTCTGCAATCAAACGGGGTAATGGGAGTTCAGCTAATCTCCACGCAGCAATTGACTCTGGGCATTCCCATATGCAATGAAAAACAGATTCATCTGCATTATTACAACACTGTCATGTTAAAACATAACTTTCTTCTATGTATTGTGAATTAAATAATACAATATATATTTTTGGATGAAGTTTATACATAGTCAACTCAATATAATTGATAGTATAAGTCTCAATGGAATTCGTTTTTTATATCCTTAATTTTACTTTAAACTTTTTACCCATTATTAGTTAATTACTGTGGTGACAATGCAATAAGTCTATATTCCATTTCATTTTTATGTTTCTTAATTAAATAGGTCATGAAGACTTTTCACACATGTATTTTTCAGCAAATATTGTTTTTTGAGTCCACCTATAATACGTTTTTTTTCTTTTTACTAGCACATCAAAAAGATTTTCTTTATCTAACCAACCATGATTTCTTTTTTTAATTTCCTTAACCTAACCATATACATAACTTTTTTACATGAACCATGATCCTATCATCACCAAAAGGAAAATGAACCGTGATCCTATCCAGATCAGATTTCCCCCACATCCAAAAAACATGTATCCATCAAAAACTCAAGTTTTGCATATAATAAAAGGATATTCTGATTGGCCTAGCATTCTGGCCTGCCCATAAACTCTCCTATGTCTATGTGCAAAGCTGAATCTACCTTTGCTGCCCAACACCGTCCGAGTGACTACCCACCGTAACGCAACTTTTTATTTGTCAAACCGCATTGCCACATGTCACTTTCAGATTCGTTGGTCAACTCTTGTCCACCTTTGGTCTCCACAAACATTACCACCACAGAAGCTCCATATGTAAAAATCCATATCCATGGAAAGGAAGCATCCTTGAAACACCATTCTACTTTTCCAGATAACGATTCTCCAAATAAAATTCCAAGCTTTGTCTATCGTAACAAACATTCTCCATGTTGCAATCTAGTATGTTGTCTCAAAACTAGTAAGCTTCGAGGTAGTGTGTGTACAAGGAACAAGTCATGCTGTGTTTCCCCAACAACAACGGTAGTTGACTTGGCTTTTTGCAATAAAAATAAAAATAAAAAATAATAATAATAATTAATAACTACAATTCTTCTCGCTTCAAAACACAACAAAAAACACTGTTCTCTATCTCTGGATTAGAATCTACTTAGCAAGAGGTGTTACTATTATTCTATTAGTAGCAATGTAGCATAATAACAACGAAAAATCTATGACCTGCGTGCTCTACGTGCAACCCAAAAAACTTTTATTGTGAAATTGTTCATGTACCCGCGGATTAAAATATAATTTATTATTTTTTAAAAAGAAAAGAAAAGGCTTCAAAAAAGTAATTATTCCTTTTACATAAATTTAATTTTAATATATTAATAATATAAAATATTTTATACGTTTGTTTAATTATATATATATATATATTTTTAATTATTCACGTAGTAAATTTTAAAATTTAAAGTAGTTATTTTAGCTGATATTACACTACGTAGAACTATGCACCTGTAAATATATATGTTTATAATAATGGAAACATTTCAAGTATGACATGTTGCTTTCCTGTAACATGATATGTCGCAATTATGAACCCTTGATTTTTCACTGAAGCATTTTTTACGGTTAAGGTTGGAGAAAGTATCCTTCCGTGTTTCGGAATTAATAAGGGCCACTCTCTGGAATTGACCGGTCAGTAACGTAACTAGATACTCTCTAGTGGCGTAGGCTCTTAACTAAGTGAGCCGGGACACAGTATGCACCGATTCCAAGCATTTGAACCGGGTTTATAACCCGATTGGGGTTAATTGGGTTGTTGGCCCAGTGAAAGTGACAATATGGCAGCCCAATTATTTTATAATTTTGGTCCTAGCAAAGTTTATTTTTTATTCAAACACATGGTAGAATCATCGAAGACAGAGGCCCAAGACATATAGAGCTTCATTCCTCTTGTTGTCTCCTACTTCTATCTTCTGCGTTTGAATGAATATGAGAATCATGACATTCATGGTTTAGGGTTTTGAAGGTTGGGGAGAGAAAGCGGTAACTAGTTTATTTAATTAAAAATCCCCGAGGGTTGTTAGATGTATTTTAGAGTTTGATTCCGATTAGCGTTTTGAGGTTAGTATTTTGCGGTTACGAAAAGCCCTGTCGCTATCTTCGGTGTCTATTAACAAGATCTTTAATTTCCGAAATTCATGGGGAATGGCGTCACATAGCTCGAAGGTTAAAAATTCGTGGTGATTGCGTTCCCCCAACAGCAAGCACCTACAATCAAATGGAGAGATTAAAAATCACTCACACTGCAGCAAACCTACGATTCCTTGAAGGTCTAAACAATAAACAATTATATGTTCTCGCCACAGGAGAGTTGCCCTGTTGCTGCTTTAGCTTAATTTCATAAATATCATGTTTACAGTTATATATATATATATAGTTCCAGATAACCGCCACAGGGTAATAATTTATTCAAATTCAATTCTGTTTCGTAGCTTGTGTTAATGTGTTATGTATTAATTAAAGTTTTTAATTATTTTAGTTTTATATAAGCATCCAGACTCAAATAAACTATTCACTTGGAAATTTCTTTTCAAACCTAAAAATGAAAAAACCTCACATTATGTACTTAACAACGGACACGAGCACGGCACCAAAAAACAGAGAACCACTACCAAATTTTCTACACAAATTCCGCGAACAGCTAACTCGCAAAACAAACGAACGCAATCGACAATCACCAATGTACTAAACTGGGAACGTCTCTCGAACCTCTTCAACCGCGATGCAAATCCTTCTACTGCTTCTTCGTCCAGCGCAGCTTTCAACCTCCATAATTACAGGTCGCCCTTCAACTTACCATTCAGAACGTCTGCATCAAAGATCTCTTCATCGCAACCTCGCCGGGAGTTTAAACACCACCACTAATTTGCCGCCGAGGAAAAAATTTGACCTAAACCCTACTGACAAATCCAAAACAAAGGATAAGTAATGGGTGAATCAAAACCAGAGTCATAACACAGATTGTAAAACCAGTCTAATATTGGGTTAGAAGCCCATTTTCTTTAGCTGGTTAGTTTGGAGATTTGATAGATTTTACAACGGATAACATCGTAATTTCGGGGTACACTACAGGACAAAGCTAGCTTGAATGACCTGGTATCCACTGGCATATCATGTGTCGCTCAAACAGGCTGACATATGGGAAAACTTTCCTATAAAATTAAATTAAAAAACTCTCTCCAAATTTATACGTGAAATAATAAGCGTATTCGTAAAGTATCTCTCAACATATATAATTATAAAGAAAAAAATAAGTAGAGTCAATATATATTATGAATGAGTTATGGATGATAATTTTTTTTAATTTTGAATAATAATTTTTTTAATTTTAAATAATAACTTAATTATTGATTTTCTGTTAACTCCCTAACGATGATTCCGTAGCAACGTTTAATTACAAAATCAATTTTTCAGGGGTCACAACAAAAATCAATTTTCACAAAAGGTGTCTATTTATATAAGGCAAATATATTTGGCATGCTATTTGAACAAGTGATTTTGATTAATCAAGTTTAACTAAGTGATTTATTTGTATGCTAAACAGAATATTATTTTGGTATCAAATAGTATAAAAAGTTGCACATAAATAAAGTTTTATTTGACATCGAAATATTCTTCTATTTAGCATAAAAGTAAATAACTTGGTTGGATTTGGTTGGCCAAAATCATTTGTTCACATAGAATTATTGTTTGGGAACAATATTATAGAACCAATATTAGGAAATTCTTAAAAAACCAATAATTAAATTATCATCCAAAATTAAAAAAAAATTATCATCCGAGATTGAAAATGTTATCATCCAGACAGAATAAAAGTGATTATCTATGAAATATATTTGAGTTATCATCTATAACTCATCTACCATCACCATCAAATACATTGACTCCCAAGACTTTCTCATTTTTTTTACAAAGAGTAATGCTAGGTAACCAATAAAAATTCAGCTAATATCAGCCAACAAATTGAATTAGATGTTCTATTTATTTATGTTCCGGATGTTCTGCATAGTAGTTATAAATGTTCTATCTTTTGTTGGCTGAGTTATTGATTTGAAAATTATTGGTTACCTATACTTTTTTTTTACAAATATTATATATTTTTTTTTTTATTAATTATGTATGGATGTCAAAAAAAAAAAAAAATTAAGTATGTATAGAAAAGTTAAATTACACTAATTTTTTCATAAAATTATTTTACACTAATAGTACAAAATAACAAGCAACAATCAAAACTAATAAAACACTTGTCTGATAAAAAGAATCAAAAATAAATAATTGAGTAATTTAAGAATGATCTTCTGTGTCATTTAAGAACAAGTAATTGAGTATTATTTTATTTGCCGTAAAAATTGAACATTCCAACTAAGGTCGAAATTTCCTCTTAGAAAATCAGCCGTCAAGTCAAACGCCTCCGTTTCCATAATTAAAATAAATGAATAAATAAATAATCATTTTTATCATTTTCATTGTGACCTTTCGCCTCCCGTGTAGCGTCAAACAAAAACAAACCTGAAAACGTATATTCTTGTTTCCATAGAGTTGACTTTCCAATACCACGCGCCGTCAACTCTTAACTTTAACGGCCAAAGTTAATGAAACCTCCTATTTGTTTCTCCCTCCTTTCTCACATGCTTCCCAAACCAAACTCCATATAACCATTCTTCTTCCCCTTCCAACCTTTCATTCCCAAATTTCCTTCCTCACTCTCAACACTACTTCTATATATTCATATTCATATTAATCTCATCAACAACTTCCAAAATCCTTGGAACATATTTTTCAATCTTAGGTTATATATTATAACAAGGAGATTATCCATCCAATCCGATATAACTTTTGCTGAATTTTAGACAATATGTCGTCGTCGCGGAGTTTTGAGATTACTATCTTATCCGCCGAGAATCTTAGAGTGAACAAAAGATCGGTAAAGAAGAACGCTTTCGTGAAGATTCAAACCGATGGAAGCAACGAAGTGAAGACCACCAGAGTGAACGGCGAAGGCGGAAGCTACCCTTCATGGAATGAGAAGGTTGTGCTTGACGTGCCATTGCATGCAAGGTTCATAACTTTGGAGGTGAATTGCAAAGCAACACTAATGGGGATTAACAGTGTTGGAATTGCAATGATACCCGTTTCGGATTTAGTAGGAGGGTATTTACCTCAAAATCAAGTTCAATTCTTGAGTTATAGGTTATGGGATAGTAAGGTTAATAGAAATGGAGTTATAAATATTTCTGTAAGGCTTAAGATGCCCGAGATGTCATCGTCATCGTTGCCGCCTCGACCGGTGATAAACGGATTGCCGGCTCAAGGAGTGCCGGTGACCGGAAAGAACTCTAATGCGGTTGTAACTGGAATTCCAGTTAGTTGGTTTTAGATTAAAAAGAGTAGTAGTGATCACAAATATTGTTAATACTTATTATACTTTCTCAAATATTATAGGAAATGAATACGCTAAAGTTGAGTGCCCGTTTTACTTCTTTAAAATAAAAATAAAAATAAATAACAAAATGATATATAACTATATATGAGTTTAATTTTATTATATTGAAAATAGAAAAAAATTACATTATCATTCAATTAAATATAAAAAATAATTAAAAAATACAATTAAATAATAAAAAGTGTTACATGACTAACATAATTTTTTCTTTGGCAAAACTTAGTCTATTAACACATTTTTATATATATAAAAAGTAAAAAAAACTCAAAAACACTATCAACAAATATATGCTAGTCAAAATTATTTGTCAATATAAATAAAATTACTCTTATTTAAGCATTTTTATTAAATAATTATGTAAAATTCAATGGTATAAAGAAATGAAGAGGTACACATATTCACGTGTTAGCTATGTACCTTTCAGCTACATATATAGTTACCACCGGCCACCGGCCACGATAGTAACAGTTAGTAGTGCGTTTATCACTCATCATAATGCATCAGCTTCCCTTCGCATATAATTAATACAAGTCTAAGAAGGTAGATGAATCTATCTTCATTCATCAGCATGATAAAGACACCAATAATATACTACATATGGTCATCAGTCCACTTGTATACACCATTATCATTAAGCATCCGGCTGCTATATATGCATATATACTTTGTTTATATATTTACATGCACAAAAAATAGAATTTGATTAAAAAATTAATTTTTTTAAAGAAAGTATTACCTTTTTATCTTTTCTTTTATTATAAGATAGCAATCTTTACTCTTCACTCAATTTAATTGAAAAATTATAGATAATAAATATTTTTTCTAACCAACAAATCAGACTTAAAAGAAGAACATCTAAAACATTAAAAACAAAACGTCCTATATCACACAATTAAGAACTTCTGAAAAGCAAATACAATATAACTTTATAAATACTTTTTTAAAAACAGATCATTCGAAAACTAAAAAAATAGAACATCTAATTCAAATTATTGGTTAATGTTAGTTAAAATTTTTATTGGTTCAGTTTAATTTTATTAGAGTTAGACTAGATATGTTTCAAACCACTTTAAACAGTTATAAAATAAGAATAGAAGAGGCTTATATTTTAGTGGAAAAAATTAAATGGTAAAAATGGCTAGTATTGGTTTAAAAGTGAAGTAAAAATAAAAAATATAATGTTGGGCATCTAGAAATTTTTTAAATTTAAATTCGTCATTTACTAATTATATAAATTATTCTTTTGTCACTACCAGATAAATGGGTCTTAGCAACGGAGACTTAGCCACGAACCAATAGATGTGACAAACCTCATTCACCGTTAATCAAATTTGCTACCAAATTTTGCTCTGTGGCAAAATTGCGCTAGGATTTTTTACATTTTGCGGTTTTTGCCGCTAACAATGTTCATTGTGGCTAATTATTTGTAAATAAATTTGGTATTGCCGCCTAAATCCTTTATTTAGTCAGTTACTCTGCTTCTTTTGTGCACGTTCCTCAAACTTGGGCATCTCAGGCCACGTTCTTCTCTCGAGGTGAAAAGCACAAGGTAAACCTGCCACCACTAGTTTCCATAACCTCTCATGGTCATAAAAAACCTGCGCGGCTAGCGTTTGTCTGCAGTTTGCATACTACGGGGACCCTCGTTGCCGCTGCAAAGCCAATGCTTCCCACTGCCACTCAATGATATTGGTCTTCCATTCTTTTCTTTCTCTCTTAATTTTGTTTTCATGTACTTTGGTGGACAGGATATATGAATGATTATTAATTTTTTTTACCTTTTTTTGGGTGCAGTGTTCACCCCAGAGATATCTAGAAGATATCCATGATTTTGTTGAGATATTGTTCTATGATTGTGAGTTCTCTATTTATGTTTATAGAAGAATAATTTTTAATTTACAGAATTTTAGGTCCTATCATTAAGGTGTTGTAAGTACAGCAATAGCTGGGGCAATTATAGATGCAGCAATTGGAGGATGAATTAATGACAAATATGGAAAGAAAATAACCATCATGCTTGCAGACGCACTTTTTTGACTTGGCTCTGTAATCATTGCTGCTGCACCCTCCTCTGCCATTCTCATCCTAGGCCAAGTCTTTGTTGGCCTTGATGTTGGTATGGCTTCCATGGCGTCTCCCCTATATATTCCTATCATTAAGGTGTTCACAAACAATTCTAGGAAGTTAGCGGTGGATTAAATATTGAAGTTATCAACCTTATATTTGTATTTTATGATATATTGTGTATTCGTGTTAATCACTTGCTCTTTGTGCAGGTTTGACAAAAGAATTACTACTTTGGCTGAAGATAAATTTCAAAGAGATGGGATCGATGTGAAAACTGGACCTATGGTTGTGAAGGTAACCGATAAAGAAATCTCCATTAAAGAAATGAAGAATGCACAATGAAGGAGAATCAAGACAATCCATATAGAATGGCTATCTGGTCAACTGGCATTGGCACTCATCTGTTTATTAAATATTTCATGGTACAAAGAAGCTGCTCAACTTTTTGGAATTATGTATTTTGTAATAGTTTCATCTTAGTATTTTTTAAACATTAAACGCATTCAGTGTAGTTTCATATTTTTATGATAATTGATACTATTTCTAGCAATATGGCTATTTTTTGTATTCTTTAATGTAATATTGTAGTAATAGGTATCATTATTATGACATTTTATTTTATTTTTTTAGTTTAAATTTTATGATTAACCACAATTTTAATGTGATCATTTTAATTTAGATAGGAGAAAATGTGATATTTTTTTTAGGGTAGTCACAAAAATGACGTAACTAAATAATCCACTAACATTGGCCACGAAAAAAGATGTGGAAAAAAAGCCCGGCCTGGACATATTTGCTACAAATAAAAGATGACAAAATTAAAATTTTTGTTAGGCATAATTTCATTTTGCCACGGAAAAAATCGTGTACAATTAAGCAAAATTTGTGACTGGCCAAGGGTCTCCACGACTATTAAAATCGTGATTAATTAATAAAAAATCGTGGCTAATTAAAAATGTGTCGCTCTCTTTAGCCACGGATCCTCATTCATGGCAAAAGCGTTATTTCTATGGTTTTTTTGGACTTTAACCACTGATTTTTCTGTGGCCAAACTCCTTGTTTTTGGTAGTGTGTCGCCGGTATAATGCAATTTTTTTTTCACTAATATAATTCACATATCAGTTTTTTATAAAGAAAATATATTTTTCATTTAAAATATGAATATTATTATTCTTTTCTTTCTATAGCTATAGCTAGATTCTAGTTTTACTACTACTTTTACAACTTCCCTTACTACTTTTACTAATTTTTTATTTTATTTATTTTTTACACACTTTTAATTCGAAAAAACCTAAGTGATGAAATATTTTTTCAATTAGGTGTAATTAAATTACATAATATACTACATATCTTTAATATTAAAAATAATTTTTATTGATATTAAAATGAATTTAATTAAAAATATTTATACATCTAATAAGATCTCCTTAACTAGTTACCTTTGGAATTTGGAAATGTCAAAAACAACTTCATTGATCCACAACGTTGGTTGACTTAGAAAAATACACGCGCGGCATATTCTAACGGCACAACATAGAAACATCCTCGTTTATTTCCTTCCTCAGAAGCAACCTCTTTCTTTCTCTCTTCTTTCCTCTCATATTTCCTCACACCACCTTTCAATTGCATATAAAACATTCTCTTCCCCCCTTCTCCTTTCCCACACATACATACTCACGTCTATATCTATATCTATATCACAATAATAAACGTTCCAAAATCTTAGGAACACATTTATTTTAATTTTTTATTAATTAGTTTTATTACTCTTTGCCCAAACTAGTATTCTTCCATATCCATTATTTGTTGTGATACACATAATTGTTGTAATTAACATTATTTATATAATTATATAAGAAATATGTCAAGGAGTTTAGAGATTACTATTTTATCAGCCGAGGATCTTAGAGTGAACGAAAAATCTATAAAAAAAAATGCATTCGTGACGGTTAAAACCGACGGAAGTAGTATCATGAGGACAACAAGAATGGACGTCGACGGCGGAAGCTACCCTTCATGGAATGAGAAGGTTATAATGGAGGTGCCATTTCATGTAACGTTCATAACTTTGGAAGTGAATTACAAAGCAATGGTGGGAATCAATAGTGTTGGAGTTTCAAGGATACCAATTTCGGATATAGTAGGAGGGTATGTCCCTCAAAATCAAGTGCAATTCTTGAGCTATAGGTTATGGGGTAGCAAGGGTAAGAGAAATGGGGTTATAAATTTTTCAGTTAGGGTTAAGATTCCGGAGATTTCATTGGCTAAGGGGTTGCCGGTGGCCGGAAATAGGTCCAATTCAGTTGCAACTGGAATTCCAATTAATTGGATTTAAATAAATATTATAAAATTAAACAATGTTTTATTTTTTTTTCATAGATGAACTACACATACATGTGAGTTTTAAATAACAATTGTATAAACATACTATTGTTATTAATTATGTATTTAAACTACTTTTAAAATAAAATAAAAAATTATATTGGTTAATTCACTTAATCGTTTAAAAATTACTAGTATGGTATGTTGTATGGTTATAATATTTTTTAATAAAAAATAATATAAAATTATTATTCACTAAAAATATATACATTAGGGTAATAGTGTAATACCCTAGGTTCTTCTATTTTTTTTTTATAGGGAAAGGATAGGTAGCTAATAATTTTTAAACCAATAAATTAGAAAAAAAAATAGAACATCCAAGACCATTATTAATAGAACATCCACAATGAAAATTATAGAACATCCGAAACCTAAAATAACTATCAACTAACTTTAGAAATAGAACATCCGAAACCTAAAAATAGAACATTCAAAACTTAAAGAAATAGAACATCTAATTCAAGTTGTTAGCTGATGTTGACTGAATTTTTATTGATTATATAATATTATTATTTTTATATTATTATTAACATGTCTCTTTTGAATTTAATTTATCCTAATTTAATAATATAATTAAACAGTGCTTTAATAGT
>JASCZI010121025.1:46123-59321 GCA_036250425.1 Stylosanthes scabra | reverse complement strand
GTTATATATATGGTCATCAAAATTTATTATTTTATGTCATTATTTAACCATTTTTCTAATAGTTAATATATAGTTACCCGCTGTTCATACCATTTGGCACCCTGCTAATAATAATAATAATAATAATAATAATAATAATAATAATAATAATTAATAAAGACAAGTAGTCTATATATATCTAGCTAGATGAAGGTAGTGTGTATGTTTTGATTGTCTCTCAATCTCCTTCTCAGCATGATGCAGACATACACAAAAAACTAAATATGAAGTCCATTTCAAATGATTAATTATTTCATCCAGCTATGATGATGAGTTGTATATATACACATCAATTACTTTAATTACTTCAAAGAAGCGATTTGCTCCCTACAATATTACATAATATAATAATAAATAATAATAATTGATATGTAGCAATATATTTTATATTATATAAAACTTTTGATACCAAATTTTAATGATAACGTAGTGTATTTTTTTTTTTAATATTCTTAGACTTACGAAACCCAAACTAATTTCTTATACCTCAATGAATAACTCTTTCGAGGATTTTATATAACCATAAGGTAAGGTAGTGTATATGCTTTATTTTGACATAACATATATAGTTGTACACCACAATGTCTACAATAATTATCTATGAATTATTTTTTCTCCCCAAAAGATATTCATCATCAAATGCCAATAACTAATTCTTTTAAAGAAAAACAACTCGGCAGGCCACAATGAGATGTTTCTATGTTTCTATGATGAACCGGCAGGTCATATCCATCCACGGATCCACCTAGTTTCTTACCTTTTTTTTTTTTTTTTTTGTTGACAACCTAGTTTCGTAATATGAATGCACAATTCAATCCCATTGGATTTTGAAGTGGTAAAAAAACACGCTTGTTACAAATTTCATGTCTATTTAAGATAGGGTTTCTTAAATATTTAAAAATTTATAAATATGAGATATATATTACTTTATAAACTAATTTTTAAAATTGAGTTAAACTCATTTAATCATTTCAATTCTATAAGCCTCTCATTAAATTCACAAATAATGATACGTAACCAACATTAAGGAGCCATTAGGGAGTCAATAATGAAGTTATCATCCAAAATTTATATAAGTTATCATTCCTAACTCATATATATAAGATTAATTTATTATTCAAAATTTATATGAGTTATCGTTCGTAACTATATATTAGCTCTCTATTGGTCATAATGTGTTGGCTTCCTAATTTTTTTCTAAATTTTAAGTTAGTTCTTATGTGAATAGTAAGAGAATTGGAGGGTGAATGGTTGGAGATTAGGTGGTAACAGTGAAGAGTTGGAAATTATTAGGAGTGTGATAGGTTAGATTAGGATGGTTATTATTAGCTAAGAATTTTGTAGTCTATATTTATTATACTTAAATTTTTAAGTTATATAACTTTTAAATATCATTGGTTAAAAAAAATAAAAGATTCATATTAAAAAATATCGAACAGTATTTATTCCTAATAAATTATTAGGACAGTTTTAAGGTAAAGAGATAAATTTACAAAAATCCCTTTCAAGCCATTGATATTACACCACATATTGTGAAGGTGTTGTAGTTTTTTATTAAATAAAATCAGAGCAACTAATAAACTATATAAAAAAAAAAATGAATCTCTTTAAATCTTGCTCTGTAGTAGCACGACCCAGTAAATTAAAGTGTTTGCTGCGGTAAGAAAGTAAATTAATAACTACATGTACATTAAGAATGTGTTTGTTTTGAGAGACTAGGACTGAGATTAGGAGATTGGAACTCAATATCCTGTTTATTGAGCAGAGACTGAAACTAAAATTTCAATCTCAGTCTCTAAAATTTCAGTATTTTCAATGTCTCCAGATAATGGGGACTGGAGGACTGAAACTTTGATAACATTTTTTTTTCAACAATACACCTACATAATTAACTATATCCCAAAAAAATTATGATTTGAATCCTCACATCTTTTCAGCTTTTTTGGCAACTCACGGTGGTGGTGCAGAGCATAACGACAACAATGGCAACTTTGCGGCGGTGCTGCAACTCAGGGACAGCAACAGCTCGGCGGCGACGCAACATTACGACGGCGGCAAGAGCTCAACGACGATGGCAGCACCACCGACCAGCCACCAATGTCGAGTATTCTCTCTTTCTCTCTCCCTCAAGTCATCGCTCTCTTCGATCTCCCTCTCTCTCACTCTATTTCGCTCTCTCCTCCATGATAGCAGACGGCGGCGCGACGACAATCCACCTAGCCGGCGGCGCCACCCTTCTCTTCCCCCTTCTTTCTTCTTCTCGTGGCACTGACCTCCCCCTCTCTTCATTTTCTTCTTCGTCGATATCACCCTATGCTCTCTTCTTTTTGTTTCCTTCATTCTTCTTTTTTTTATTGGGATTAGGGTTTGTAATTTAATAAATAATAATAATAATAAAATTGGTTTACTTTTGAATATTGGTTCATGATCTATGTTGTTGGGGTTTCAGTACTGGTTCATGTCTGTGTTGAATTTTGGAGGTAGTGTTGGTGGTAATGGAGGTGGTAGTGGCGGTGTTAATGGTAATGGTGAGATTGGAGTGTTTAGGGTTTTTGATTTTTTAATTATGAAGGATATAATGATCATTTTACTTGTTTTAGTTTTCATATAACTCAATTTTATACATTTTAAATCAAACACAATACACAAACTTAATTTAATCCAGTATTTCAATCTCAATCTCAGTTCTTCAGTCTCAAGACTCTTTTCAAAATGCAGGCTAAACACGTGGTACTTGAGTAAAGATATATATACATCTACGATGTCCTAGGTGGAACTTGCCTTGCATTGTATGGCACATAAAACAACATTATTGGGGCCGAGGGTCATATCTTGGCAATTACCATGCATGGCTACTTTGGCCTCTTCTTCGTTGGAAGGACCAACCTCATGATGCAATAATAACTAATATAGTCAATGTAAGCAGAGGACGTAATGTTGTTAGGTACACTCTTAATCAATTAGGTAGCTTTAGCTAAGGCTTTAGGATGATTATTATGAGTTACTTTGCTTAGTGGCCAACATATATCTTGCATTCTAAAGTTTACTTAGAGTCGAAGTCAAATTGAATAATAATATATGGTGTTTTGATGATGCTGAATAAATTATTTATGTGATAGTTGCATGTATATTCATATTAGAAAAAATTAACAATAATCTATTCATAAATTTTGATCGATAAAGCTAAAATCTTAAAAAATTATTTATAATTTATAAATTACCATGTAGCCCAATCTTAATATAAATCCTAATTTTATTAAATTATTTTAAAATCTATATATCCCGATGAGATAAGAATTATTTTCAAACCTTTATTTATATATCTCTCGTTCTTAAAATATGTTATGCTTGATTGAGGTCTTTCACTCATCAATGTCATGCCAATACTAATAATACATATAGATATATATAGTGTGTTGAAATTCAATGTGAAAAATGTTAATTTATCCAATTCAAAGTTTGTGTCTTTGAGTTTCAAAGAACAAAAATATTTACTTAATTCATGTTTCATGCCTTCATGGTATTCACAACGAAATTAAACATTTGGTGAATGAAATAACGCACGCAAGTACTTGTTCCCCTGTTGGTAGACGTGTCTCTGGAAGAATTAGTAAATTACAAGTAGTTATTACAACCTAATAATGTATTGCAAGCAAACTTGTTTTAATTTATTTCCGAGAAGTTCATCATGTCATAAAAATATTTAATTTAGAGAAAATATATATCCATGCATGTCAAAGATTTCCATGTATATACCATTTAGCGTGTCTCCATTAAAGTTTTTTGTTTTTGGACGTTTATTTTGATCAAATTTATCCAGACGCGTAATTTTCCCAGCTAGGACCGATTTGATCTCCAAGTTATCTATTTACTGATTAATAGCAAACTCAGCGAAGGAAATTAAGGGTGCGTTTGGTTCTGAGTACTGGGACTGAGAGTGAGAGACTGAGATTCAATATTGTGTTTGTTGGACAGAGACGGAAACTAAAATTTTAGTCTTAGTCCCCAGAATTCCAGTATTTTCAATACCTTCAAATTGGGAGGGACTGAAACTGAAACTTTAATAATATTTTTTTACTTAAATACCATCAATCAACATTATAATTTTCAATATTAACCTTTATTTTTTCTCCATCAACTTAGTTTAATCTCTATCTCCTAGTCTTTATATCTAATTAATTTTAAATCAAACACAATATACAAACTTATTTCAGTCTCAGTCCTCCAATCTTAATCCCTCAGTCTTAGTCTCTCTTTCCCAAACACACCCTAAGGCTGCGTTTGGGAGAGAGACTGAGACTGAGAGACTAAGACTGGGGGACTGAGACTGAGAGACTGAGACTAAAATAGGTTTGTGTATTGTGTTTGGTTTAAAATTAATTAGAGATAGAGACTAAGAGATAGAGATTAAACTAAGTTGATGGAGCAAAAATAAATGTTAGTATTGAAAACTATAATGTTGATGGAGGGTATTTAAGTAAAAAAATATTATTAAAGTTTCAATTTCAGTCCCAGTCTCCTAGTCCCTCCAATTTGGAGATAACAATACTCAGTCTCAATCTCCCAGTCTCAGTCCCAGTATCAGAAACCAAACGCAGCCTAAAAACTCATTTT
Organism: Stylosanthes scabra; assembly: GCA_036250425.1. NCBI lineage: Eukaryota > Viridiplantae > Streptophyta > Magnoliopsida > Fabales > Fabaceae > Stylosanthes > Stylosanthes scabra. The sequence goes on along the minus strand of JASCZI010121025.1, from coordinate 54,668 downwards.
ATCAATTGACCAAAACTAAGACTTTTTCAGTTTTTCTATCTTTTAAAAAATGAAAAAAGTGAGTTAAAAAAGAAGGGAGCTCAGTCGGCACTTGAGTTCATTCAATCGAATCAGAACGTGAAGGACCCAATCCAACACAATGTTTGGTTTACATCACTGCTCCCAATAGTTTGCACCAGCCGGGAATCGAACCCGGCTCTGTACCGTGGCAGGGTACTATTCTACCACTAGACCACTGGTGCTTTCTGGTGCTATGCTTAGTCCTTTCCCATTTTCTATGGCACCCAATTTTCTTACAACTTCTCTTATCCCACAATAAATATACAGACATATAAGGTCGTTTTTTTAGAATTTAGGAGTGCAACCCAATGTCAATTTATGTCATATTTTTAATTCTTTAGAATATTTGTTAGTCATAATCCATAAAGCACGGACACTTCGTTGAATTGGCATATCTACGTGTCGGACACGTTTTGGACAAGACACTCACCAACACTCGTTTGACACGCGTGTTTTTCGTTTCCCATCCATGTCTTTAAAAAAACAAAAAAATACTTATTCGGACACACTTGACACTCCAAAATATCATCACGTGTCCGCGTGTCAAACTTTATTCTTAATTTATTTTCTTAAAATGAGTTTAAAAGTAGTATATATTACTATTTCTTAAAACTAAAAATTATCTTAAATATTTTATATAATTTAAAAAAATATTAAAAATACTTAAAAATAATAATTTAAATTTTAATATAAATAAAATATCAAAATATTATTATAATTTTATTAAAAATAGATTATATTTTATACGGTAATGCTACATGTACACCTCTTTTTGGTGTACACCTCCAACCAAGTTCTAACTGAACATATTTTTATATATACAACGAACATGTTTTTATAGTTGACACGAACAGGTTTTAAAATCTGTTCGTTTGCTTTTAAAAACCTGTTCGTTGTAGTAGTAATATTCTGTTCGTGCACGAACAGAAATCTATATATACAACGAACATGTTTTATAGTTGACACAAAATAGGTTAAAAACCTATTCATTTACTTTTACAAACCTGTTCATTCTAATAGTTAAAACCTGTTCGTTTGGGACTTGGTTGGAGGTGTACGCTAAAAAGAAGTATACACCAAAATTAATTGTATTTTATATATATACCGTGTCCCGTGTCATAAAAAAAATTGAAATTGGTGTGTCGGCGATCGCGTGTCGTGTCATGTCTCGTATCCGTGTCAGTGTCCGTGCATCATAGTTCATAATAGTATGTTTAGAAACTAAATTGAAATTGATTTGACTTTTAGATCAAATCTCTTTGATTTTTAGATGATTTGATTAGAACAGAATAACAGAATTAATTTAGCGTGTTAAAAATAAATAAAAAATCATTTTTAACTTATATTAATTTATAAATTTATAATCAAGTCAATTTCTATTTTTTATAAGGGAAAGTATAGGTAATCAATAATTTTCAAACTAACAAATTAACCAATAAAAATTAGAATATCCATAACTATTATTAATAGAACGTCCACAAGTGATAGAACATCCAAAACCTAAAGTAATTGTCAATCAACTTTAGAAATAGAACATCCAACATCTAGACACAGAACATCCGAAACCTAAAAAAATAGAATATCTAATTCAAATTATTGGTTGATGTTTGTTGAATTTTTATTGGTTACCTAGCATTGCTCTTTATATAATTATTAATTACTTTAAATCATAATAATTAAATTTTCAACTCGTTTCATTTTAATTCCATTCAACCAAATCAATTTTTTTAAAGATATTTTCTTACAAATACACTCGTCATAAAATAAAATAAATTTAAACATAAACCGATCTTTATTATAATTTCGAATCAAACCATGCTTTGAAAAGATTTCAATTTCAACTATTAGTCTATCACTTCAAAGGCACGTGTCAAGCACAGTCACCCATTCCAGTATCCTCCATCCGCCATATATATATAAAGAAGAGTTCAATATTCACACATCACATCACTTCCTTCTTTAAAAAAAAAAAAAATCTAAATCCAAATTCACTATGCATTCCAACAAAATCCCAACGACAGCGAAACCAAGAACCCTCGAGCTGACGGTGCTTTCCGCCGAGGACCTCCGCGTGAACGGAAAACCAGCAACCTCGAACGTCTTCGTGGTGGTACGCGCCGAATCTCTAACGGCCCACACGACGTCGTGCAAGGGAAACCACAACAACAACGGCAACGGCTTCGTCACGTGGAACGAGAAGTTTGTTGTGGAAGTTGCAGCACACGCGCGTAGCATCGCGTTTGAGGTGAAGTGCAAGACGTCCTCGAGCGGATCAGTTAGGGACGTTGGGATTGCCAGGGTGGCACTCGCGGATTTCCTGGGAACCGTTGTACCTGATCACTGCCTTCAGTTCTTGTGTTACCGGTTAAGGGATTGGGATGGCTTGAAGAACGGGGTTATTAATTTTTCTGTTAGGGATTTGGCCGCACCGCCGCCGCTTTGCAAGGTGGTTGGTGTGAAGACTGAGGGTTGCGCTTCTTCTTCTTCCTCCTCCGATAATGCGGTTGTTACTGGTATTCCTGTTTGGTGGAAAAATAACTGCTGATTTCTACAGCTGGCAAAACTATTCAGTATGTTTTCATTACTAGACTTTTATTTTTATTTTAAGTTTGAATCTGTGCTTAACTACTCTAGCGAGATTGTTTGAGATCTACCAAATGCAACTGAGTACTAACCTTCGTGGAAAGTGTTTTCAAGATTTGGATAACTAAGTTTGCGTTCGAAGTTGGAACTCGCTATATATTAGCTAGTTTCCAGTTTGTTTCAAGTATTTGAATATGTTAACATTGATAAATGTGTCTTATTATTATTTTCGGTAACATTTTAAACACAATTTATAATATACTTTAAATATAAAATATATATATTATATATGGATAGTTAATTTTAATGTACATATGTATAATCTTATTTTAATTTATGAACTTATATTGTTAGAATCTTGTGAATAAAAAATGATTAATTTGAATCCCCTATCCAATTTCGATAATCAATTTTAGTCTTTTTAATTGCATTAATATAATATTTGATATTAGAAAATTACATTATGTTAATCCATTAAAAAATTTTCAATGTGAAAAACTATATTAATGCAATTAGAAAATTAGGGATTAGGAGTAAATGCGTTTTACTCTTTAATATGACTCAAACTCTTAATATATCAATTATGTTATCGAATTAGTGAATTACTAATTTACTTCCTTTAATTTTCGCTTTTAATTAGAATCTGATGCAAAAGACTTTCTGTACACAAGATTGTTTGTTGCGTCAGAATGTGATATAATCTTTTGGGATGTTAGTGACCTAACTTTAAGCATTATATTCGGCATAACATCCTTTTGGATAAAACAATTTCCAGTGTGCACCGTGTTTCAGTTCTACCTGTTTCACGAAATTCTTGTTTCATTGGATTTTAAAGAGTTGAGTATGTATTTGGATTAACGTCGTCATACGCAACCTTTTAAATAGATTTTTTTTTTTTGAGAAAATTAATTTTGATTAAAATGGTATTGGTATCAAACTATCAATAGAATTTGTGATTAGATAATTTTTTATCAAATATGATTCCTAAGAGAATAAATATTATTTGGATGATATTACTTATTAGCAAAAGTTACATAGAGATAAATAACTATTAAAGAGGGCATAGTATTTTTTTATGTTTCTTTAATTCATGTTTTCATATTTAAATAAAGAAAATCAATTTTAAAATAATCATATATATAATATTTGTTCAACGTTCATTTAATCCAAAAATAAATTCACCTTTGAAAAACATAAAATTATCCAAATATAATTAGTAGCAAAATGTTTGAAAAGACCAAAGAATCGTCTAAGTAATGTTTAAGGCACCAATTAATTTAGAATTGTTTTTTCCTGTAAAATATTTTTTTAACAACAGGAATAGAATATGGGGAAATGTTGGATTGATGTTTGACAAGGAAGTGTTTTCTTTTTTTTTCTTTAAATATAAAAAGGGTGGGCATGTGGCGGCAGTGCGGCGAAGTGGCAACTAGTAAATGTAAATGCGGCGCATTCGGTGCGGCGGAGATAAAACCAGTGACTGTGATCCATCTCATTAAGTCATAACCCTTATCTATTTAGTCAAAAAGGACCATGCCGAAAGAAACTCTAAAAATTACAAAATCTATAGGAAAAAAGGTATTTATGTTTCAATTTTTTTAAAATTGTACAAATTTATTTTTGATTTTTTTAAATATTGACCTTTAGAAAAAGCAGTACAATATTAGTTTGACTTGGCTAAAAGAAACGAAAATTTTCATTAGAATTTCAAATTAACAGAAACTATTTTTTTAAAGGTCAGAGGTTGTTAAGTATTTTACAAAAGTCAAAATTAAATTTGTTTGATTTTTAAAAAATAAGGGATATAAATATCCTTTTCCCAAATCTATATTATTTTAAAATTCCTTAGAGTTTTAGAATTTTAAAACTGTTAAAGATCAATGCTTTTTATTAATATTGGTTATAATTTGAGTTGGAAAAAAAATAAGTAACTAATATTTTTTTAATAAGTAAATTAGCTAATAAAAATAGAATATTCATAACTATCGTTATAAAAAGTTTATGATGAAAGTCTGTAACTATTTTAGAAATAGAACATTCAAACTAAAACAATTAACAATGAAAATAAAACATTCAAAATTTAGAATGTTATTTAAAAAAACAAAACATCTAATTTAAATTATTAGCTGATATTGGCTGAATTTTTATTAGTTATCTAATATTGGTGTTTTAGTTAACATTTTATTTTTATTGTTGGCGATTGTATGTATAAGCGGAATTTGAACATCGACAAATAAATTTAAATAAATTGACTATTAAATTAATCAAATTTGGTTAATATTACCGTGGCCTTATATGTTAAAGTAGTTTTGTAAACTAATTTAAAATTTTATTTAATAAGGTATAATACTTTTTCTCTTATGAAATAATTGATTTTTAAATGCGAACGAAATTCTTAAAATGCATGTTCACCTGTTGGGCTATTTCACTTTTAAGATGGGCTTACTTTTTACAAGAACAACAATAATAATAATAATAATACAAAATTATTTTATTTAATTTAATATTTATAATTTTATATATAATTATATGTTTATAATGTCTAAATTTATTTGTTTAGTACAACAATAACTAATAAATAAAAAAAAACTTAAACTACTTTAGATTAATCTTTATTGTCTCTCAAAATAGTTTCCTATAATTATTTGATATGGCTCAAATGACTAACTCCACTTAGCACACTTGTGAGAAACCTCTTCCTTTTCCATATATTTTCCTATAATCATTTACCCATAACTCATGTAACATTAATATATAAATAATGAAAATGAAAGCAAAACTCAATTTAAAATGCTGGTGTGTTTTATGGGTTAGAGTCTCGTGGAAAAAATAATGGGTTGGTGTTCATTTGGATTGATTTTTTTTTATCAAAAATTAAAAATATTATTTTTATATGATTATGAAAATGTTTCATATATTTTTAAAAATATTTTATTATAAAAAGTAAAAATTTAATTTAATTTAAGCATGTGACGTGTTACTTTTTCAAAAAATAATATTTTAACAAATTTTCTACTAAAAGAATTTAAAGAAGTACTTTTTAAATATATTTTCTATTTAAATATTAAAAAAATGAAATAAATTAATACTTTTTTAAAAGACAATACAAACTCATCCTAAAATATTCTACAAATCAGTCTCATTAGATTTTTTTTTGGAGAATGTGTTAAACAATTAAAAATATGTTATAATAAAGTTGTTACTCTTATTATTTAAAATTGTTAAAAATTTTGAGTTGTTAATAGTATAATATTATTTATAAAATATATATACATATATAAAAGACTGTTTTATAATTTGAGTAATTTTTCCCAAAATCAAAAGGTTATTAATGCTAATAATGTGTTTGGTTTTAATTAAAAAAATATCATGTTGCAGCGTGAACAACCGTGTAAATTATTTATTATTTCTTTCAAATTTCTTCGCACTTGCAACACATAAATATGGTTAATTTTCATTATGACTACTATTATATGAGTAGAACATTAGTCTATATTTTACCACCAATTATTTTAAGTTTAATTTCTCACAAGGCACGTAACACACTAATTTCATGATAACAACGTAACAAGCTCTAAATCCAGTAATGCATGCATATCCTTTTATATTCACAACCTCTTGAATTATTCCACGCTTTTGTAATTAAGAAAAGAAATGATAAATCAATAAATCATCCTAATCAGTTTATTTAAAAATCATTTAAACCAAATATATATTTCCCATGCAAGATTTTTTGTTTTTTGTTTTATTTCATGTTAATATGTATTTTCCTCGTTGCTTCCTCGAACTTGTAAGGAAGTATAGTCACTGTATCACCTTATTCATATTGTCTATTTATTTTTCCAAAAAAATATTCTGTTTCTTAAAGTAGAGTGGCATCCAATGCAAGAAGAGAGTCTCAGGGGAGTAATTATTCGTTTTCCCTTTTAAATGATGATGACCAAATTTATAAGAATGGGTTGGGATATTGACATACATCATCTCATATCTTATCATTAAGTTTGTATTGCTATATTCATAGTAAAAAAAAAAAATTGATGCCAAGTAAATCTTAAGAGATGTGGAGTTTAATTATTTGATTATTTCAATTACTTGTTTGTTCTCATTTTATGATGTTGATGATGTAGGGCATATCATCATTGTCATAATTTTTTATTTTATTTTATTTTAAAAAAATTAAATCCATAGTAGCTTTTTATGGAAAATAATTTAATATATAGTTAAATATTGTTTGGATCTATATATCTCTATAAGTGTGTTTGTCTCTTTGTCTCTAGCTTTTTATTTTCTTTTATTATTGTATTTAAACATCTTCAGGAATATTGTGGAGATCAGATCAGTAGTGATGTGGTCAAAAAAGAAATATTTTTATAATTTATATTATATGTATTTATTATTTTACGGATAAATTATATACTTAGATTTCTTGAAATTTATCAAAATGATTACTCTTCTATTTAATCAGTATACACACAAATTTAACTGCTCCTATATGACTGTATCATATACAAATAAATTGCATGTCTAAGGAATATATATTTAAGCCTTTAGTATTAATGTAATTAATAGATCTTTGTACATATATGTCTATTATTTATGTATTAATGTTTTTCTAAATTTATTTTGGTTTATACAAGTGAAATGATAAAAAAATCCTTTCATAATAATTAATAGCATGAATTATAACAAAACGAATTTTTGTGATTCACTACCAAAAAAAAAAAAAACAATTAAGCTTTAGTAATATATTTATCACTAGAGTGCACCAAATGAGGTGGAGCAAAATGTTCCTCCATCATCTGAATCGAGTTATATGCTAAACAATGAGTAAGCAAGTATCTATATTTTTACTTGTATATCTATCACTTATTTTAGTGACTACGAGATTTGATTTCTGTAGAGTTAGATTAGTTTGATAAGAATAGCATATTTAATGATATATTCTCTTATTTTTCTTTGTAAATTTATTTTCACTCAAATTTTGTGATTAATACGTTTACTATTTTTTAGTGTGTAGGACTAATTGATGTGAAGAATACTATTTAGGAATATATATTTGGTTGTCTTTTTTTTAGATATTTGGTTGTTATTTTCTTTTAAGAATTGATACTAAGATACTATGTTATTTTGTTAGCCATTTGAGCTATCATGTAAATATTTTATTGCAAACATTATTTTTGCATGTTGAATTATATTTTAGAATTTATTTTTTTATTATGAATTTTTAATATTAAAATTTTAATAAAGTCATTAAAATTATGTATAAGAAATATAGATAAAACATGTAAAATTGTAGCCATTAAGGAAACAATGACTATAGCATAAGTTGTAGTCACGATTTTAACATGTGACTATAGTGTGGTGACTGTAGAGTACTCTGATGTCACGATTTTGAATCGTGACTATAGTCATGACAATAGAGTACTTTGTTGTCACGTTTCTAACCGTGATTATAGCATAGTCTGTTGTCACGGTTTATAATTGTGACAATAGGTATTTTCCAGTAAACATAACAACACATTTGTAGTCACGTTTTTCAAAATGAAAAACAAACAGTGACCACAGATTAAAAAAAGTCGTGACTATGGAGCTATGGTCATTCTGGGTATTTTACACAGAACCATGACGTAAAACTTGAAACAGTAGCTATAAATCTATTGTCGCAGTTTTTTTTAGTTGTTGTCACGATTTTCAAACGTGACAATAAATCAAATTTCTTGTAGTGATTGTTCTTTATATTTTTTTTTTTTATAAGTTGATTGTTCTTTTAGCCATACTAATTTTCTATGCAAGTAAAAATTATATGGAATTAAAAATAATTTTTACAGTTTATTTTTATTAGCGTAGGTTATTTCAATTATTAACACACAAAAAACGAAAGATAAATGTATAATAGTCAAAT
>JASCZI010121025.1:8231-46029 GCA_036250425.1 Stylosanthes scabra | reverse complement strand
GAGAATAATATATATATATATATATATATATATATATATATATATATATATACTCATATTATTTTAAAATTTAATTTTGATACATGTATAAGATAATATAAATAATTTTACACAATTATCTAATCAGATTCATGTATATATAAATATCTTTTGAATTAGGAAGCTTAAAAATTAATTATTTTTATTAATATAATAATATACAGTTAATCATTTGAGTAAAATTCTTTTATAAGGATAGTGCATACAAAATAAATTCGTTATTTCGTTCCGATAAAGTAGAACTTTAAATTTCTCATACTATTTTACAAGAAAAAATTATGTATTCATAAAATAATATCCATAAGTCATTCATAATACTTAAATTTTAGTTTATTTTAAATTATTAATTTTTTATTTTCCTAACTAATAGAAAACATATCTAAGAATAAAACTAATCTTAATTTAATAATATAAAATAATTCATTATAAGTTAACCACCTCTTGCTCCATTTCCGATTTTGTAGTGGGCCTATGAAAGAGAGTGATGTTCACACTTGTAACAGCCTCTTCAATATTTAAATATTTGTTTTTAAAATTTATAAATAGCTTACCTAAGTTAATGGGTAAGTAATCTATTCAATCAAACACATTTAAAATAATAAAATTTATAAATATTATCATACAAACACATTAAAAATTTAAAAAAATAAAGCTTTTGTTAATTTATATCTTAGTAACTAGATAAGTAAGAAAATTAAGTTTTTTATGAGTTCATCAACAAAGTAAGTGTTAAAAAATAAAGAAATAACTCAGACAAAAAAAAAAATTAAGGAATAATTTAATCATATATATTTCAATTAATCAAACACATCTAAAATAATAAGTTGAATAAATATTATTCTATAAAACACATTTAAAATTAATTGATATATTCCTTATGCAGATTTTAGTTAATGACCACGAAGCTAATGATAGAAATTTTTTTTCTGTACGCCTAGATAATCAGGTTCTTTTCAAATTTTAAATAATTTTGAAATAAATTATTATTAAGATTAGTTTTAAACAAGAAAGAGAAGTTTTTCGGACAATATCTAAATAAATTTTGTTTTTTGTATTATTTAAAAAATATTTTGTTAGTTATGGATGAATTATGGAAGCAATTCTATGTACACCTAGTTGTACTGATTTTACAATGAAAGCTAATCAATTTTAGAAATACTATTTGCAAAGTTAAAATTTAGCCACTAAATAAATCAGTCACTAAGTATTTATGAATAAATATATATTATTTAAGTTATTTCAATATATATTTTATATTAGTGATTGATTTAATGACTGATTTTTAGTGTACACCTAAAATAATTCAGCAAATTTTCTATTATTTATTACTCATACGAAAAATAGAGTGATGTGGTAGGTTTGATAAAATTTTTACTTTTCGAAAATAGCTTATCAAAGTTATCTTTAAAAGTCGTATCTCATGCGTTTGATAAAATAAAATAAAAATTATCTTTTAATAAGTACAAGCAATAATAATTGTATTTGACAAAATGACTTTAAAAATTTAAATATAATAATAAATGTGGATATTTATTAATAAATAGAATTATATTAAACTTTTTAATTTTAATGAGTACAAGCAATTTTAAAAAGTTGCAAATACAAACACTTTTTTTTTTATTTATCAAAAATAAAATGAAATATTTGTGCTTTTAAAAAATATAACCCCATTTCCAAAAACTTTACCAATCCCGAATCCTAAGGAAATAGGAAAACCAGCTAGCTTAACGAGCATGATACATATATAGCAGCCATTAGTGTGTGGTAGTTGAAGAAGTGAATGAACCAACCACTACCAGAATTAGGCAAACTTCCAGAATTAATTAACGTATTTGAATTTGAATGTATGGTGCATATGACCGTGACTTGGAAGAGATTTGAACATTGTAAACAGTGTTTAGAACGTTGAAAGTTCACCGTTTCATTTTTTTATATCCTATAAATACTCATCTTTTTTTATTTATTTTTTTCAATTTATTTTCAATATTTCTTAATTCTTTTTCATTATCTTCCAAGGTTCATTTATTTTTCTTTAAAAAAATCTAATAATCAATTCCACGTCAATTCTTTTTTTAATTACTTACAAAGTTCTAATTTTCTAAAAAAAACCAAATGCATAAAATTCTTAATCTCTACATCCTCAAAATCTTAATTGTCCCTTGCATTTTTTTTTTTCATTTTGAATTAGTCAAAATTCAAATACTCAATTTGCGCTACTTGGTTAGCACTGTTCATGCGGCATTGTTTATGTGTGCATTGTTCACCTATTTCTCAGTATCTCTCAAAATAAAGACACAAGTAAAACGAACATAATTTTATACTTATAATGAACAAATTTTTATAGATGTTATGAATTTTGGTTCATAGAATTTTGCGTATTTTTAACTGGTTCAAATCACTAAAGGAGAAAAAAATATATATTAATATAGTAGTAAGTATATCACTTCTATTCTTATTCTTTATTTTTTTTATTTATTAATTATTATTTTGATTATATATTTTTGTTCATGTGAACTATAAAAATCTGTTCGTGATAATTATAAAATTATCTTCAAGTATTCTTTGAAGTCTTATTTGTTTTTTTTTTATTATGTATCTTAACTATAAAAATATGTTCATGTAAACTATAAAAATCTGTTCGAGACAATTATAAAATCTAATTCAAGCATTTTTTGAAATCTTATTTATTTTTTTCTTTATTATTTATGTCAATTATAAAAATATGTTCATATCAACTACAGAAATATGTTTGTAACAATTATAAAATCATATTCAAGCATTTTTAAAACCTTATTTATTTTTATCTTTGTTATTTATATTAACTATAAAAATATGTTCATATCATCTATAAAACTCTATTCATGACAATTGTAAAATTATGTTCAAGCATATTTTTTGAATTATTCTTTTTTCTCCTCCCTCATCATCATCATCATCCATCATCATTTTTCTCTTCTCCTACATTCTTCTCTTCTTTCTTCTCCTCAATCTAAGTGTCATATACGAAGAAAAAGAAAAAGAAAAAGTTGATGGTTTTTTTATTTAAAAAAACCACTCACAAAGAATCCAATGAGAGGTGAAAATAGGACCAAACATCAATGAAAAGAAAACAAAACAACAATTTAAGAAAATGCAACAAATAAAAGTAAATCAGGACACATAGCAAATCAAATCCACCCATTAAGCACAGCAGGACAGCCACATAACACCTATAATTCAACTCCAGTTTCTTGTTCCAGAATCATGGGGAATGCTTTGCGACGCTACTTGTCCTTCTGCCATAAAATGCACCACATCCCATTTCGATCTCTTCATATAAACACCTCTAATTTTAAATATATTTTTTTTCTTGAGCCCCACACACCAAATGATAGCATAGAATGTTATCATCTATAAATTATTATCTCTCTTACGAGTCACAGTACCAGACCAACTCTGAAGACAATCCCTTAGACTCTTTGGTCACACTCATAACAAAAAAATTAAGAAGAAGAAGAAGAAAATAGTAGTAGTGACAGGGATGACGGTGCGCAGATGCACGAACGCATATGCAGCAGAGGAAGAAGAGAAAGGAAGAAGAAGAAAAGGGAAAAGAATGTATGCAGAGAAAGAAAGACAGAGAAGAAGTGTGTGAGATTTGAGATAGTGGCACGCATGTAAGGTGAAAATGGTGATGTATGACTTGTTGACTATAATAAGTGTACACGTAACATTACGGTTAAAATTTAATTTAAAAAACTCAACTATTTGCTCAAACCAAAAAAGCCATCAATTAAGTACATTCATGAATTTGATGGGTGACTTATTCTAATAAGGTAACCAAAATAATGATGCTCATGGTATATATTATCAATTGTATATAATATTATAAATATCATAAGCAGTGTTTTTAAATTGCGGCTATTGTGTAATTGCATTGTGGTTTTTGGCCTGCTGCGATTTTGAGCATCCCGAAACGTCCATTTTGCGGAGGCCGCAATTGCAGAAATGCCATGGCGGGGCGTTATGTAAATGGCGGAAATAGCGAATATTATTGGAATTTTCAGGAAAAAATGAGGGTTATTTTAGTAAATAGAAAAATCCTAAATTTATTTACTTATCTTCCTCAGACTTCTTTGCTAAACACAGCCTCCCTCTCAACCCTAAAATAGTAACCCACTCACTCTCTCACCCTGCTTCTCCTTCCTAGGTCGAGCCACTGCCGGAAGAACCACCGGCGTCGCCGCCCTCGTTACTTCTTCTCCGGTGACCTCGACTTCTTCTCTCTTTTTCTCCCTTTCTGTTTCTTCGCCCTCGCTGCTGCACTATGTCTGCTTCAAGAAAAACCCCTGCCTCTGCCTTTGCCTCTGCCCCTGCCTTTGCCTCTGTCGGTCCTGTTGCTGCTGCCGATCCAAATGTTGGTGCTACCCATCCCAATAGAACTGATCCAGGCTGGAAATATGTTACCCCTGTGGCAGAAGGAAATACCCAAGATACTATATGCAATTTTTGCCAGAAAGTTATGAGAGGTGACATCACTCGTGCCAAGGAACACTTAATGACCAAACTAGGAAATGTTGCTGGCTGAAAGATGGTTCCAAAAGAAGTCATTGCTGAAATGTGGGAGTATTTCCATAAAAAAAAAGGTAGAGGAAGACAAGGTGTCAATACAACTCCAGGCAACACTGAAGAACAGAGTCCTAATGTTAGGGAGCTTGGTTTAGATAGCTTGGGGTATGGATTGCTTGAACAATATTCTCAAAATGTTGATGAAATTCCCCATCCAACTCCAATGGCTGCTGCTAGAGGAGGGAACAATTCAATGAGAGGCCAAATGGATTTATTTGTTAGAAAACCAGAAACTGCCATTGCCAAAAATAGACAAGAGAAAGCAAGGCAGCAGAATATCAAGGAAGCATGTGATAAGGAGGCGGTACATAGAGTTCATCGATATATAGCAAGATGGTTCTACCAAGCTGGGATTCCACTGAACCAAGTGAAATTGAAGAGTTTTCAAGAAATGTTGTGGGCTGTTGGAAGCTTTGGTCCTAATTTGCCTGCCCCGACTTATCATGCTATGCGGGTTCCTCTCCTTAACGATGAATTGGAACATACCAAAGAATTATTAAAGGGTCACAAAGAACAATGGGAAAAGTATGGTTGCTCAATTATGTCAGATGCTTGGATTGATAAGAGGTAAAGAAGCATCATTAATTTTTTGATGAACTCTGCTGTTGGTACCATGTTTTTGAAGTCTGTTGATGCTTCTGATTATGTTAAGACTGGAGAAAAATATTTGAACTTTTCGATGCTGTTGTGGAGGAAATTGGAGAGCAAAATGTGGTGCAAGTTGTCATCGACAATGGCAGCAATAGCTGGAAAGTTGCTAATGGAGAAAAGACCACACTTATTTTGGACTCCTTGCGCTGCCCATTGCTTGGATCTCATGCTAAAAGACATTGCTAAGCTACCTTTAATACAAAAGACTATAAAAAGAGCTATTTCCATTTTAGTTTTACCTATAGTCATTCTAGCACATTATCCATGCTACGAAATTTCACCAACAGTAAGGAATTGGTGAGGCCTGCAATCACTCGATTTGCCACTTCATATCTCTCCTTAGAAAGGCTTCATGAGGAGAAAAGAAACTTGAGGGGAATGTATACCTCAGAAGAGTGGGTTAGGAATAAATTATCAAAGGAGGCAAAGAGAAAGGAAGTAACAAAGGTTGTGGTCATGCCAGCTTTTGGAATCATGTGAAGTACACTCTGAAGATCATGGTCCCTCTTGTTCGAGTGCTTAGGCTTGTTGACGGGGAGAAGAAACCGGCAATGGGTTACATCTATGAAGCAATAGATAAGGTGAAAGAATGCATCATGAGAACATTCAGCAATGATGAGACCAAATACCGTGATGTCTTCAAAATCATTGATCATAGATGGAATTGCCAACTTCATCGCCCATCACATGCAGCCGGTCACTTTCTAAACCCAGATTTGTTTTATGATAATCCTGATGATATTGAGACGGATTTGGAAATTACAAAAGGGTGGCTTGAGTGCATTACTAAATTGGTGCCTAGTAAAGAGACGCGACAAAAGATTTTGGAAGAGCAAATTAAGTACAAAACCAAGCATGGTCTTTTCAATAATGAGTTTGCACGAAGTCAACGCAAACAAATGTCGCCTGGTAAGATCCTAATTAATTTTCTAAAGTTTTGCTGATTATGTTAGAAATTTAGACATTAAGCAGATTTATTTGAACTTTATAGAATTCTGGTGCCGATCATATGGGAATGAAACTCCTAATTTGCGAAAGCTTGCTATCAACATATTGAGCTTGACTTGTAGTGCTTCAGGATGCGAGCGCAATTTGAGCATGTAAAGTATCTTCTAATTTCTTTAGAATTTGAAAGCCATGAAATTATAAAGTAACTAAGGTACTAAGTATATTCAATAACATGATGATTGAGACTAACACTAAGAAGAGGAATAGACTTGAACATGAAAGGATGGAGAGCTTGGTCTATATGAAGTATAACCAGCAACTCATTGAAAGATATAATCTCAAAGATGAGGTTGATCCCATTTCACTCAATGATATTGATGAGGGTAATGAGTGGTTGGTTGGGAAAGTTGGAGTTGCATTCTCTAATGCTAATGCTACTGATTTTGATATTGATGATGATGCAAGGGATGATTTGGTTCAGGGAGATGATGCAACATTGACTTGGAATGTTATTTTTAAAGCAATGGGGAAATGAGCCTACAACAAATACTAGGAGTAGTAGAGGTAAAAAAAGAAAAGGACCAGCAATTGGGAGGGGTAGACCAAGTTCTTCAAAGGCTTCAAAAAGAGGAAAGGCAACAATTGTTAAAAATGAAGAATCTGAATTTAAAGACTTAGCTGATTCACAAAATGAAGAAGAGAATAGGAAATTCAATTTAATGATACTTAATCAGAAAAGGAGGATGAAGGAGACCATAGTCATGTTGATTTGGAGTTTTTAGTATTTATGGAGTTCTATTGTTCTTTGGTTTGTAATGACTTGTTGTGATGTTTATTTATTGATTTTTCAATGAATTTGCTTAATTAATTGCATGCCTTATGAATCGAAATGTTGGTTATATTGATGATATTTAAAATTTATTACATGTACAATGTTTCTTATATGTTTTTCTGCATTTACATGTTTTTTTTTAGGTAATCCGCTATAACTATGCTCATAAGATAAAGAGACGCATCAATACTCAAAAGGATTTATCTTTACAATGTAAATAAGATCATTACATGGGACCACCTGCTAAGTGTATAGGTGAATTTGCTAGCAATTAAGTGGTATGGGTGTTAATTTCTGTTTTCCATCATGTGGTTGTTAAGAGTTAGTTAGCGTGGTTGCCATATAGGCATGGTTGTCATATAGTATATAAATGCATAACTCTAATATAAGCTATGATTGATTTCATATTCATTATAACACATTGAATAATATTGGTTCAGCCTTCTTCTTCTATGTGTTAATTTCTTTCTTTTTTTTTTTTTCCTCTCCATTCTTGTTGTCATTCTTCCTTGAGCTTAGGCTCAGTGCATGATTTTATGCTGCGTGATCTAGCACCGCCAATAAAAAATAAACAAAATAATGAACAACTTGGGAGACTGCGGGCAATCAAGCTCATAGCATGGTAGATGGATCCAATGGATGCTTGCATGAAGAAAGGGATAAAGCATTAGGTGAGGATCCAAGTGGATTCCAGTGGCTGCGATGGATTATTTACTTATAGTTTGGCTAATTGGGAGTGTGAATTAGTGGTAGTTGTAATGTGTATTTTGTGTGGGTTGGTTCTTATTTCTATGGTGTGGAAGGTGTAATATGGTGATTTTTTTTTTTTGTATGATGGCAATGCTAAAGGAATGAACTACCAACCATTGAACAATTTTCCCTGTTTGAATTAAGTTTTGAACACGATCTAAAGGAAAGTATATTCATGAATTTAGCATTGAGCATGTAAATTGTTAGTTTAAAATGAAATTTTGCTCATCTCTATTGCCAATGGCATATCTTGATTTAAATCCTATTTTGATCATTGAAATTGGTGAGTTGAAATGAATTAGTCTACAACTTTCCAATTACATTAATATGGTATCCGACATTTAAAAAGTATATTACGTTAGTGCATAGTACCTATTGCATCAGAACGTTAATAATGTCATGAAAAGAGTTTTAGAGACTAACATTTTGCAATTTTTTAATGTTGGACCATATTAGTATAATTAAAAAGTGGAGAGCTAATTCAGTACAACCTAATTCAGATATCTTATTTCTATGGATAAAGTATATTTTTTTTAAAAAGAATTTGTCAAAATTTTTAAAAATCTTTTTAATGTTTAATTTTGTTCTATAATTTTTTTTCATTTTTTCCCAATCTATCCCTAACATCTAAAATATGCAATATTATGCACATAATATAAAATATTTGCATGTACTAAATTATTCCAAGAATAATTATAGGGAACGAAGCAATTTTACCAACTAAGTCTTTTTTTTCCACGCACTTATTCATTCACGTTGTGCGCCGATCTTTCCTTCTTCCTCTTATCATTCTTCTTCTTTTTCTTCTCATTCTCTATTTCTTCTGCAGCTTCTTCTGATGATAATGATGACGACGACAATGAGAATGAGGAGGTGGAGGAGGAGGATGATGACAGAGAAAAAAATGACAATGGACAAAAAGAAGAAGAAGGAGGAGGAAGATGAGGTGGATGATAAAGAAGAAGATGACAGTGGTGGAGAAGAAGAAGACGATGACGACGATAGCGAGGTGGAGGAGTAGACGACGACGATGATGGCGTTGACAGTGAAGAAGATAACAATGAAGGAAAAAGAAGGATAATACAATGAAAAATGAGGAAGAGTAGAAGGAACGCAACAGAGAGAAGAAGAATGATGATGATGAAATCCGGTTCGGCTTTTCAATGAAATTCACTTTTTTACTTTATAAAATCTGGTTCTGTTTTTAATCGCCTAAGCGTCAAGATGGACACACCTAGGCGTGCTTCTGTTTTTTCATGAAAATCCGTTTCTATTTTTTATAAAAATCCGATTCTTTTTTAATGAAAATCCTTTTCGTTTTTTCGAAATCCAAATCTATTTTTTCATGAAAATATGGTTTTGTTTTTTCATGAAAATCCACTTTTTTATATATTTTTTTCAGAAATTCGGTTCTGTTTTTTTTTAAATTCGGTTCTATTTTTCATGAGAATCCAATTTAGTTTTTCATCATCATCATCAACAATTACAACAGCAACAACAACATGCAACAGCAACAATGTGACAGTGGAGGAGGAAGATTACAAAGATGGTGGCGGTAGCGACGACAACGACGACAATGACGGCGGCAGCGACGACAACGACGATAGCCACGTAGGAAGAAGAAGAGGAGGATGAGGAGGAAGAGGAGTTGCAGAGAAACGAGAAAGAGGAAGCTCGTGTTTTGCGATTTTCAAATTTTAGGAGAGTGAGTTTGCGTGTTGCACGCACGTGTCTGGATGAGAATGAGAAAAAATCACTTGATTGAAATTTGGTTAATTAAATAGGTGTATGTGTAGCTTTATTGTTATTCCAATTTATAAATTCTTACTCTTGTATTGCATAATATTGCTTAATTTAGGTTCTAGTAATAGATTTGGAACAAATAAAAAATTATTAGAAATAATTAAAACAAATTAAACATTAATGTATTGTTTTTTAATAAATTTTAGAAACATAAAATATACTTTATTTTATTTCTACTATATATTATTGTAGCAACTAGCAAAGATTCTTTATTGATATTATATAATAATGCAAAATAATTTTTAGAAAATAAATACTAAAAATAGGCCACCGTATATTTTGTATATAATATTTTATACATTTTTAATAAATAATCATATATATTTAATAATAGAATAATTATTTTTTCAGCAATATAATCAAATTTTGTTATGAATATCAAATATATATTTCTATACCGTAACTAATTGATGAACTGTTCTCTTCCTCTTACACTAACTAATGAGTGATTTTCTTTATTAACATGTGGTTGATTACGTTATTAATCAGTCAAACATTTTTAAAGAAAAAAACAAAAAAACTTTAACTCTTGGATGCTAGCGTCCGACTTGTTGGATAAACAAGAACTAGCTAGGGATATATAATAGATCTGAAGATTATTACAAACTTGAAAAGAGTACACGAGGGTTACCTTAGCTTTTAAAATTGAACTTTATTTAAATACATAGATACATGCACACGAAATAATCGCTTTTTAGACTTTCCAATACAAGTCCAAATTTGATAGAACTTATTAGTTAGAACTTAGAACATAGATTACAAAAAACAGCGATGAATAATCTTCATATAAAGTAAAATTTATATATAATATATGAAACGCCATATGATGCATGCACGCAACCAAGTAACCATTAAAAACACATAAATTAAAATAAATGAATTCCCTACTAATGCATTTGCAATTACGTTTTATATTCCACATGGCATGTTGAATAAGTCAACATCGTAGACTCAAATTCAAATAATGGATTATAGTAACCTTACTCAACACGTAACACAGTTTCCACACACGCCATGTTGTAAACACGTTAAAGTGTCTATCTACATTCAATTTTATAGTTTTTTAATTAATCAATTTAATTTTCATACACCACTAATATAAAAAAAATTTACACATATATATATTTCATTATAAATTATCATATTATTAAAATTAATTAATTTTTAAATTCACTACTTCTAAAATCATATAAATATACAAATCTGATTGAATGATTAAGTAAACTTTATTATATCAGTAATCAAAATTAAAATATAATTAAATATATAAGCAAACTTATTACATGAGCATTTTCCTCTCTTTTTCTAATACCTGATATTTCTTATTCTTTTCTCAAAACGATGAAAAACCATAAGAAACAACGTATGCTTTTTCTACCTTAATTTCCCATGCAATTAAATCTTACTACTTATTATTAAAACCCCTTACCTTCTTCACATTCTTTCATCTCCAAAAACTCAATCTCTCCTGCAAAAAGACACATAATTATACATACACTCATCAACATTATTCAATACAATACCATAGCAATTCTTTAATTACATTTTTCTTTTTATATATTATCAAAAAATAATATGGAGGCAAAACCACATGCATGCACATTAGAGATCACTATTATCTCCGGTGAAAACATATGCGTTGATCGAACTCCAATTGCGGAGAACATTTATGTAACCGTTCGTGCTGAGTCTCTGAATTGTTTCACAACCAAAATGGTTAGCGAAAATGGTGGCATAATTTCATGGAACGAGAAATTCATGTTGGATATTCCCATGCATGCTAAGTCAATCACATTTGACGTGCAATGCAAGAAATACAAGGCGGCGCGGCCCGTTGGAGTGGCCAGAATTGGGGTTTTGGATGTTCTTGCCGGCCGAAATATTGCGAGTGCAACGGAAAATAATAACGGCGTTAGAATGATGAGTTATGAGTTGAGGGGTTGGGATGGGAGGAGAAATGGGGTTATCCATTTCTCGGTTAAGGTGGTGGTGCCGCCACCGGAGGATTGGCCGGGAAGCTATGAAATCAAACAAGCAAAGGAAGATAGGAAAAATATGAGTTCTAGTGAATTTGAGCATGACTATTCTAAAGTGGATCAAGATAACCCAAAAGATGTTATTTGTATTCGTTGGCTGAGACATTTTATTAGGTTTTTAAATTTTTCCTCTATTTTTGGATTTGTATATAAGAAGAATAAGGTTGTGTGATAGGAACAATTATGGAATTGAAGCATTTTTTTATTTTGTATACACTCAACTTTATAATTTGTACATTTTTAATGCAACATAATGTGTATTCTATGAGATTCCAATAACCTAAAAGTTTCCGTTCAAGTTAATAGTACTTTCTACACCATATATAACTTATGAAAAGGGTCTGTATATAATAGTAGTTTCTCCTACGATCTTAGTAATTTGTAGGTAGGTAGCTAGATATTGTTCTTCAACTCATTATTGGGTAAGGTTTAATTTAATTATTTTCTAACTAAATAATGACTTGGCCACGGTGATTTGATGATTCAACGCTAGTATATTACTAGTGAAGTTTTCTCACACGTAAGGTGTGGGTAATGTGCTGATCATAAATGATAGATGCATGACTACCCATTTACCCTAATATTTTCGTTGACCTGTGCATGCATATGCTTCAACGTGCGTGTCTATTACTTAAGTTTACCACGTTCTATTTCAACTTGATCTCCAAAGTATTGTACACCTGCGCTCATAGCCGATATTTTTTTTAAAAATACTAGATGACCATTAATTTTAATTTATTTTAGCTATTATTTTTAATTATCAACTCTTTACACTTTGATTTGTAACTTAATATCATATTTTAGTTAATACTTATTAATGTTGAGGGTTAAATAATTGTTAAAATTAATTAAAAATGATGGTCATGTAGCATTTTTATTTTTTTTATTAGATTAATAATTATACACATTTTAATTTTGATCATATTTATTCTCTGGTTTCATCTACCTTTATTACCTAAAGTCTTACTTCAATTAAAAAGTGAACAGAAAACCTGCTTTATAAAGATGTAATATCTTTCTTTTATGGACGCATTTTGTTGGAGATATATCATTTAATTTCCCTCTAAATGCCTAAATGTCTAAAACTCAAGGATACATCATTTTACATGCCGACCATATATAACACGATAGCCACTACGATCTCATAGTAGTTGTTGGGAACAAATATATCTTTTTTAATTCCTTGATTGCGCATGAATCATACAATTTTCTAAAGCTTCCATCATATTATAATGTCATGTAGCTATGGAATGTTGAAAGAGACTCGTGGGGTCACCGACTCACCGTCAAGATGTGTTTTCCTTCCATCTCTTTCCCTGAATTTCAGATTATTGTACTTTGTGTATTGCTAATTTATTTTTTAAAAATTGTGTTTTTGTAAAAGAAATTCATAAAATTAGTGTTTAGATTTAAACCCTAACATAAAGTTTTGAACTTTGAATGAATTTTTTTCCCTCTCTCCAGAATGTTGAACTGAATATTCACACAATATATATGGGAGTAGTGTTAGAAATCAAAACATCTTAAGAGCACTTATAGTTTCAACATTTAAAGTAGTGTACATATATAAGTGAAAGTTGGATTTTAAATATTCAGGCATTTTACTCCTCAAGGCGCATCTAAGTAACTAAGTTAAAACATATTAAGTATAGCACAAAATTATTAAAATACAATATAAAAATATTTAGGATAAAGTATCGCTCGTTTTTGTCCCCATTGTTGGGATAAATCATAAAAATATTGATAATGTTTAAAACGTTCTATTTATATTCCTAACGTTTTAAAATCGTATCAATCAAATCCTAATGTCAATTGTTTTAGTATAAATTTTAATAATCTTTTTTTCTAAATGTGAACATTAACCAATAACTTTTTAAATGTAATATTTATTTAAATCATATTCAAATAACTTAAGAATTGTATGATCTGGTTAAAGAAAAAGAATATTATGTGTTTTTCTTCTTTTGGTCTTTATGTGATGTTCGTACAATGAAAAAAATAACAATGAATACGAATGAAATTGACTTGTCAGATCACTTATAACATTTGGTGTTGGAAACTAACGTCTAAGTGTATTGTTTTCTTAGTGATTTTTAGCATTATTTGATGATGAGACAAGATTGATACAATTTTAAAACGTTAATGACATAAATAAAATGTTTTAAATGTTAGGACATTTTTAGGACTTACAATAAAAGTTAAAAATAAAAACGATACTTCACCCAAATATTTATACACAATACAAATTAAGTCCGACCTACAAAATTAATTACGTATAATATAGAAAAATAAATCTCCATATAGAAATAAAAATAATTGAATGGTAAAAACATTTGTACATTTAGCTTTTTTCTTTGAATAAATATTAGAATAAAATATATCTATTTTTCAGTTAAATTATAAAATTGACTATTTTTTCCATTAATATTAACCAACTTTTTCAAATTACTCTTTTATTTTAAATTCAAGAACCTAAATTTTAACTTTAATTAACCCTAAATTCTCTGAAAATTGATCGTTGAAAATACTTTTACAATAAAAAATTAATAATAATAATAATAATAATAATAATAATAATAATAATAATAATAATAATAATAATAATAATAATAATAATAATAATAAATCACATTTAAATGTAGTTATAGATGAATAATAATCTATTGTAGAGAGAGGCAGGCAGACAGGTAAACTTGTCTCCAAGTAAAGGCACACGCACTCCTCACTCGGTAGTCGGTAATCGGTAATCGGTAATCGGTATACCCCTTTCACTATAATTGTTAATTTGTTAATCAAATAATAATAACAATAACGACTATATGAAAAAGTCAAAAAGTCCACACGAACACATCTAAAAAATAAACTCCTCAATTTCTTTAGTTATTTCTTTCTCTCTTTCGTGTTCCCTTCCGACAATTTATAATACTACCCGTCTACCCCTTCATTTCCTTATAAGAACACCAACCTTTACCCTCGTTAGACATCTAAACTAACTACACATAAATCTAACTAATTAATTAGTTTCATCATCATGGGAGTAAGTTCACAAAATCTAGAGATTACGGTTATTTCGGGTGAAAACATTCATGTGAAGGAGGAAGCATACGTTGTTGTTCGAGCCGAGTCACTCAAATCTTGCACAACAAAAGCAGCCAAAAATACTAACATTGTTACCAACAATAATATTTGCTCAAGCTTGATTTCATGGAACGAGAAGCTATTGCTTGAGATTCCAATGCATGCAAGGTCCATCACGTTCGAGGTTCAATCCAAGAGTTCAGGAGCTAGTAGTGCTAGATCCGTTGGGGTAGCAAGGATTGCTGTTTCAGATATATTCTTGGGTGGTTCGGGGTGCGGCGATGGCCACGGCGGCAATGTGTTGAGTTATAGGCTGAGGGATTGGGATGGAAGGAGAAATGGAGTCATTCATTTCTCCGTAAGGACTGCGAAGTCCGCGGCGGCGGAAGAGGCAGTGAAGCCGCCGGTGAAGGGGTTGGTGGAGGGTCACATGAAAAAGAACAATAAGAACTCCAATGAAGTTGTTCTTGGCGTTCCTTTGTGGTGGAACTACCCTAATATTATTTGAAGATCTATATTATTCATTTTATTATTTTTGTTTTTGTTTTGTTTTTCCAATTGCTTCTATTGGTCAAGGATTCATTGAATGTATGTATGCATGTTGTTAACTTGGTCTGGAAAGGCCTGGACCTTATATTAGTTAATTTATTATGTGAATACTTTATTTTTATACTATATATTAAAAATTGTAATTTAAAATTATGTTAGTAAAAAATAATAAATCTTATTGGTTACATAATATTTTTATAATCTCTTTAAATAATATTTAAATATAAATATAAATTCAACTAATATTAAAATATTATTAAATATTATTTTGGTCCTATAATTTTAATTAAAAATATATATTTTTTTAAATCGTCTCTATTATTTATTTTATTTTAAAAATATCATCAAATTATAATTTTTTTAACAATAAAATTGATATTTAAATTATATCAGTTTTACCAAGATTGTTCTCATTTCATGATAATCACGATCAATAATATCATTTTTTCTTTTTCTTTTTTTAAAAAAGTCCAACTATATCAAATCTTTTAAATAATTAAATCCAACAAAATCATCATCAACCAATGATTTAGATTTTTTTGGGGAAAAAAAAGGAAAATTTTCATCCAGGGAGAGATAACAGAAATAGAGCAAGAGTTTGTTCTTCTGTTCAATAGATTGCTTTTATTCATTGATAGTATATTCAACTCAATCACGTAATGATTTTGTCAATTAATTTAGCGCTATTAATTTTTAAAAAATAAATCATTCAATAAAGTTAACGTTGTTGGATTTTAAAAAAAATTAATCATGAATAAACATAAGTTGAAAAACAACTTGAGCAAATTTACTGACTTAAATAAGTGTAAAATGTTTGTATCTCATATTGTGCATGCGATAACTCATTCGTGAACTCGTAAATATAAATTTGATTAATACCGACCATGTGCTCACATATTTTTCATTTTTGCAATTAAAAAATTAATTTTTTATTTTTAAATAATGGTCATTATTTATGAACAAATAATTTTTTTTGGAGTGCGAACAAATAAAATTTTAAAAAATAGATAACTATTTGCAAACAATAATAAAATCAGACATTCCTTTAGTCCAGTGGCCCCAAACACATTTGTGTAAGTAATTCTCTCAATAAGACTTCCAAACTCAAATTATGAGGATTAGGATTTTTATTTTTTGAAAAATTTAGAATTTAAATTTATGATTCAAAATTAAGTATTATTGGGTTTAAAATTTAAAATAAACAAAATAATTTCTAAAAATTCGTTGATGTTAGTTGAAAAAATTAGATATCTAACATTATTTTTTAATAAATTTAAAATTAATTATTTTTTTAACGTGAAAATGATTAAATTTAAAACAAAAAAATAACACATAGGAAACTTATCCGCAATAGATCGCACGCGCTCCGTACGATTTAGGAAGAACAGACTATACATTAGTTTTCCATGAAATCAGCCAAATCGCGCGTATCAGCGTAAGTAGTGGTCTATATAAACTTAAACTATAAACTGAAAAGGTCAAAAGTCAAAGTCAAGTCCACAAACATATTACACATTAAAATTACACCAATTAAAATTCATTAAAACACCGAAATGACTCTTCAATTTCTTTTGTTCTTTCTCTCCCTTTTTCGTGTTCCCTTCCAACAACGCATATATGTACCTCCATTGTTTATATATAAACCACCCTTCAACACCACTTCAATGTTCATCACAATACCAACAACGTTGTTAAGCACATTACTACTACATACACACGTTCATATTCTTATTATTTTGTTACATACACTCTAAGCTATGGGGGTAAGCTCACAAACTCTAGAGATTACGGTTATTTCGGGTGAAAACATTCATGTGAAAGAGGAATCATACGTTATTGTTCGAGCTGAGTCACTCAAATCTTGCACAACAAAAGCAGTAAAAAATACTAACATTGTTACCCACAATAATATTAGCTCAAGCTTGATTTCATGGAACGAGAAACTATTGCTTGAAATTCCAATGCATGCAAGGTCCATCACGTTTGAGGTTCAATGCAAGAATTCAAGAGCAAGTAGTGCTAGATCCGTAGGGGTGGCAAGGATTGCTATTTCAGATATATTATTGGGTGGTTCTAGCTGCGGCGACTGCGAAGGCGAAGGCGGCAATGTGTTGAGTTATAGGATGAGGGATTGGGATGGAAGGAGAAATGGAGTTATTCATTTCTCCGTGAGAATGATGGTGGCGGCACCACCGGTGAAGGAGTTGATGGAGGATAAGAAGAAGACTCAAAAGGACTCCGGTGAAGTTGTTCTTGGAGTTCCGTTGTGGGGGAACTACTCTAAAATTATTTGTTGATTTATTATTTTGTTATTCTTTTTATAAGTTTTTTTTTTTTATTTTGAATTAAGGGATAATATTTGTATTATTTTTTGCGTTATTATTTTAGTATAAAAAGTAAAAAAATTTATTATTTTCTATCAATTATGTAAAAAAAAATGTATATAATAACAACGATACTAGGTAACCAATAAAAATTTAGTGAGCCAATAACTTAAATTGAATGTTCTATTTAATTTCTTTATGTTTTTTTATTGTTGGTTGCTTTATGTTTGGGATGTTCTATTTATAAAAATATTATGATATTCCATTCGCTTTCATTGTTGATATTTTATAAGAGACTGTCGAGGTAACTAATAATATTTTGATAACCAATATTAATTAACAAACCTAAAATACTATTATTTGTTTGAGTTTCATCTTTTATGGATTGTGTTTCTCTTATTTTATTGGACTTTTACCACTTATTGGTTACCATTAACCAAAAGTTTATTGGCTATCTAACATGTCTTATAAACAGAGGTTACAAATATTCTATTTTTATTGGTTGGTTTGCTGATTAGAAAAATATTGATTACTTATATTTTTCCTATAGAACAATACTACGGAACCAACATTAGGGAGCCAATAGAGAGCCAATAATTAAGTTATCATGCAAAGTTTATATGAGTTATTATCCGAAATTCATATATCCAACAATAAGTTATCATCAAAATTTTATATAATTTATCATTCATAATATATGTTGACTCTCTATTAGTCATGTGTTGGTTCCGTAATCTTTTTCTTTTCCTATAATAATATTACTTTTATTACAAAATGTTAACTACTACATTCAAATTATTAATACAGAACTCAAGTCAACAAAAATAAAAATTTATTAATACATAATTTTAACATAAGTTGATTTTATTTAATAGATAAGTATCCTTTTATTTAATGATTTATTTTACTATAATTATACACAACCAGGTGATTTTGCCAACCAAGTTCAACCAAGCTACTCTCCCACACGCGCTCTTTTCCCCTCTTGTTACCCTTTTTTTTTCTTCTCTTCAACACGTGTACATTAAGAAGCAGAGGAAAATGATGATGACAGTAGCGATGACAATGACCACGACAACGAAAGAAGCAACGGCGACGACGACAGCGGCGGCGGCGGCAACGACGACAACGACGACGAATTCCATTTGTTGTTTCCATTTCGTTGAGAATGGAAGAAGAAGACCAAAACCACGTAAATAGGAGGAGGAAGAGATGTAATAGCAGTAGCAGGAAGATAGAGTATATTTGAGTACATTTGAGTGGTAACTTCCAATAATTCAAAATCTGTTTCTACTTTCATTCAAAATCCGTTTCTATTTTCAAGAAATTCAATTCAGTTTTATATATGAAAATTCGTTTCTACTTTCACTCAAAATCCGTTTCTACTTTCATTCAAAATCCATTTTTGTTTTCATGAAAATCCAATTCAGTTTTTATATATTAGAATTCGTTTCTACTTTCATTCAAAGTCCGTTTCTGTTTTCGTGAAAAATATAAATCTTTTTTTAATTCAAAATCCGTTTTTGTTTTCATTAAAAATCCATTTCTCTTTTCATTCAAAATCCATTTCTATTTTCGTGAAAAATCTAATTCATTTTTTAATTCAAAATCCGTTTCTGTTTTCATTAAAAATTCGTTTCTCTTTTCATTCAAAATCCGTTTCTGTTTTCGTGAAAAATATAATTATTTTTTAATTCAAAATCCGTTTCTGTTTTTATTCAAAATCTATTTCTCTTTTCATTCAACATCCATTTCTGTTTTTCCTAATTCAATTTTTCATCAACAACAACAACACCACCAACAACACCAACAACATAAACAATAGAGGAAGAAGAGGAGGAGGACGCAGAAGAAGAGAAAGAGGAAGAGAACGAAGAAGAGGAAGAAGAAAAAGACGACAGTGACGATAATAAAAATAACAGTAGCGACAACAACGACGAAGACGATGACGACGGTTGCAGCGACGATGATGACAGCTGCAGCAAGAAGAAGGAGGAGGAGGCGCTACAAAAGAAGAAGAAGAAGAAGCGCATTTTGAATTTTGGGGAAGTGTAGCGCGTGTGGAAGGTGAGAGTGAAAAAATATTACTTGATTGGACTTAGTTAAGGTAAATGCTTGAATGTGTAGCATTACTATTATTTTACAAAATGAATGACTCCATTTCTCCTTATTGGAACGGTTTTACTAACATGTGTCTAAGAACACATAATAATAATAATAATAATAATAATAATAATAATAATAATAATAATAATAATAATAATAATTAAAAAAATCTTTTATTAAAAATATAAAAAATTTAAATTTTCAATACATTTATTTTATATTTATTAATTATAAATATTTAAAACATTCTATTAATAACAAACTTATCATCTATCCTTAAATCCTAATTTTTATATATAATAAATTAATAATTTGTCAGCGTAAATTTTTGAATTTTCGAAAACGGGGAAAACCTTAGATGGTTGTTGGAAGTTGGAACTTGGAGTCATTCAAATTAAAAATAACAAGAAAGCGCGTAGTAGAAAGTTTCGCCCCTTTTTTCCCTTTTTTAAAGTAAAAAATATTTAATACGCCACGGTGAAAATAACGAGGAATGCTATATTTACATTTTTTTCCTGACCAAGCCTAAGTTGGATAAGATTTTGCCATTTTGGCGTGTGAGTGAGTGATAGCGTTATTACTTAACCTTCTTAATTATGAGAAAGATTTTTGTTGGAGTTGAATTAATTTGGTTGATAAAGAAAAATTTCTGAAGTTAAATTAATTTGGTTGATAAAAATATTTATACGTATAATATCATTCAATGGATTATCCCCGTATTCTAATTTGTGAAACACCAAAACGTGAAGTGCAAGACAAAGTTGTGTTTAACAAACATATATTTGACGCAATAAAACAAAGCACCAGTGGTCTAGTGGTAGAATAGTACCCTGCCACGGTACAGACCCGGGTTCGATTCCCGGCTGGTGCATTCTCTTGGGAGCAGTGATGAAACTAACTTGTGGATGGCGGGTCCATCACAATTCTGATCTATGGGATTGAAATACAAGTACATCTGAGTTCCCTCCTTTTTTAATTGCTTGTGTGATTTCTTTTTCCAAAGTGGTATCTTTCCAGTTTCTAGGTACTTGCACATTTATTTATCCATCAATTCAAGACACAACAAGTTAAGGTTGGCAACACAGGTAGGCATATGGCAGATGTGGACAATTCAACTTGGGCTGCTATCACATTAACTCATTAGGAGTTGTTGGAGGTTGGCATGGCTGAGGAATGTAATGTTCCACCTATATCACAAGCATGAACATGATTTTTGGTATAATAATGATAATGATTTTTATTCTTAATATGTGGAATTGAAGGTATCACATGTTACATGTAAGTGGACTTTTTGTTGTTTTGATTTCAAAGATCATAGTTGGCTTAATGAGACTAATTTATTTTTTATAGCACCATGTCATAATGTTGAATTTTAGTGGGTAGCTAGTTTAAATTATTACATTATAACAATAAGAAAAAAATTAAATTTAGTATAATCTAAAAAATTGAGAGGATTAGTTTTCATATTTGTTCCTACCAAATATATATTATAATACATGAAATGTCAAGATAAAGTTCATAAATCTCTTCAACACCAATTAAATGATATGAATTTAGTAATTTAGTATTGATTTTAATTATGGTTCATTTATCCTTAATTAAATCAGTAATCTTTCTCCTTTATTGATATTCAACTATCAATAAAATCTCTATAAATCAACCTAAGTTACATTTCTTCTGATGGCTTATGTGCGATCCTTCAACAATCTTTCAAGTTTCACCTATTGGTCAAATTGATCTACCTAAAATTATCGTTAAATCAAGTTAGTTTTTCAAAATTTTCAACATCAATCACGTTCATCTCTTATCAATTTTTCTTTGGTGTACACTCTATTAGTTGTATGCTATGAAGCATGGACATTTCGTTACATTGTTGTGTCTGCATGTCGAATACATTTTTTACAAGATATTAATTGACACTTGTTCAACACACGTGTCTCGGTATTGTGTCCTTATAAAAAAAAACTACTTCTTTAAAGACTAAAATTAAAATATCATCACGTGTTTGCATGTCAAACTTTATTCTTAACTTAAGATGAGTTTAAAAATAATATATATTTTTATTTATTAAAATTAAAAATTATCTTAATACTTTATATAATTAAAAAAATTAAAATATTTAAAAATGTTAAAAACATTAAGTTATATTTTCATATAAATGAGAGCTCAAGACATTATTGTACTTTTCTTAAAAAAGTACAATATATATATATATATATATATATATATATATATATATATGTAAACGTATCTCGTCTCCGTACATGATAGGTTGTTGTGAGATTTTTTATAGGTTATACCATTTTCAAATCCCACCAATTTGACTAAACAATGAAATTTGAAGAATCATTTGATTATTTACTCTGTAATTTTTCAAAATAAATGATGTCATTACCAGACTCGTACATAGAAATAAAAAAAAGTAATATAACGTGACAATAACACCAAGCACCAGTGGTCTAGTGGTAGAATAGTACCCTGCCACGGTACAGACCCGGGTTCGATTCCCGGCTGGTGCAGAATTGGAGCCATGATGAAAAGACCTTGTGTTGGCGGGTCCTTCACAACTCATCTAATCGGTGATATTCTGGGTTCTGCTGAGCTCCTTTGTTTTTTTATTTATTAACTTAATTCATAGTTAGTGTGCACTATGTATAAGTATTGCTGCAATTGAAGAGAATCACTCAATCACCCTTATCAGATGAAGATTTTCCTGATGACACGGTAAGAACATTTCTTATATTCTAGATCAAGCACTAACCTTTACCCATCTTATACTCAAGGCATCATTTATTTATTTTTATTAGAGCTATAATTGTTCTACCATTCCATCTCTTACATTCTAAGTTAACAATTGAATGGCTTTAATACTTGTTCCACAAAATATGCAAGTAATTCAAACAATGCTTATGATTTTGCATAGATTCTAACCTAACTTTCAATAAAACTTCACCAGCACTAGAAAGAATTCTTGACCCTTTTTTTTCCCATTAAAAAGAAAGATACCAGTAGATATAATATTAGTATATTTCTTCTATATTAGGCATAAATAAAAAGAGAGGTACCTACTCAACTTGGAGATTTTTTCAACATGGTTCCAATAAAGAAATGAAGAAATAAAACAATCATTTTTAGGTGAAGTATATGGTAACATCATGATTACAAGATAGTAAAAAAGATAACACAACTTCCCACAGGCAGTGGCATACACCAAACATATATAAACTACTAAAAATGAGTGCAACACCTTCATTATGCACTGCCACTTTTCTCATCCTTTTGGTGTATATTCACCTGCACTCATGTTCCTTAATAGAGATTGTTACAATGTTAGGGTTTTTTTATTTTTTCTCTCTTCCATTAAGTTTGGATGGTCACATTTTGTGCAGGCTCATCAACAGAATTGGAGAGTTGTGTGTGCATACATTGCTGGTGATAAGTAAATCTCCTCTATTCTCATCCAAAAAGCCGCCATTTACAAATGCCCTACGGATTTCTTTTTCGTCGCAGGATATTATCAGCTCGAACTCCTTGCATGCTCGGGAATGAGACGTTGACGCAATTCATCGGGTGCATTTGCCAGTTCTGCATTGTTTTCTTAGTAAATAAGCATCCGCGATGAATAAATAAAAAATAAAATTAAAATAATACACAGATGTTGACCTGACCATATAACCTTACCTGCTTCAGTGAAATTGAACAATGGTGGCAGTGGTCGCCCATTTGGCAGGCATGCATTCGGGTCTCGTAGATCATCGAAGAATGGGTGTGCACATGCAGCCAACTGGAAACAACAAACAATTATTTCCCTAACTTTTATGCAACTTAGCTGATGGCAGAATATCAGATAACAATTTTCAACATATAAATATCACATGGAAGAAAATGCATGTTATTTCTGCTTCAAAATAAATCATGCAATTACTTTTTTCGATGTACTAATTCAATAAGAGCAACATTAAATTTGAGTTATAAAACTAGTGTTACTGATATACTATCTAGAAATACAAGGTAAAATTCCATATCAAAATAACTTTCTTACCGCAGTACAACGTAGATTTGGTGAATATTGAAGTAGTCTTGACACAAGATCCACTGCTTCAGGCGGCATTCTCTTGTTGAAAACCTGTAGTTACTAATTTGGTAAGATACAACTTGAAGTATATATCATTCATGGTTTATATATATACTCCCTCTGGTTCAATTATATAAATGCCACTTTGGACAAATCGATATCTACAAAAATGAATACATCGGGATGCAATTTACTTCCTGGTACATTTTTTCGTATATACCAATTTGTCCAACGTTTATTTTGAAACAAAAGAAGTAACAGGGAGACAGGCAGAGTAAAGAACCACTAACCTTGTGCCACGGGTGCGCTTTAATCTGAGGGAACTTGAATTCGTTGTAGTTGGGATTCATGCACCTTATTTCTTCTCTGGTTGGTGTTCCCAAGATCTATAGTACATAACAAGAAATCAGATTCGGAAAAGAAAAAGAAAAACACTTGTATGGTGAAGCTTATAAAGCAAAAGGAGATGAAAGGTAACAAAATAAGACTTGAAATTGTACCTTAATGATCTCTACTAACTGATCAACACCACTCTCTCCTGGAAACAATGGCTGCGATAATGAAATGCGGATGAGTTTCAATATTAAAAGTTCATAGAACTTAAACAAGCTAATTGCATGCTACCTCTGGTTATAGGGATCAATGTTATTCTTATAAAATCAAGAAGAAAAAAAAAAAATCTTGCACATATGCTCACCTGTCCAAGAAGGAGCTCAGCCAAAACACAACCAACAGACCACATATCAATAGCAGTTGTGTATTCAGTTGCGCCAAATATCAGTTCTGGGGCCCTATAGTACCTCGAGCATATGTATGATATATTGGGTTCACCAGGCACCTAAAACATGCAATTTCGTAAGCTAACATCCGTGTTGTCACGAGGTAATAAAATATTCACAAGGATAAGGAACATACCAACATCTTTGCACTCCCGAAATCACATATCTTCAACTCATGGGTCTGTGGATTGACCTGTGATATGCATAACAATTTATTTGTCAGTCCAAAATGTGTTTATGCTATAGATACGAGTTCTAAGCAGTCTCAAGGAAACTTATAAGGACCAAATAAACCAAAATCAAAATGAAGATACAAATCTTACCAATAAGTTCTGGGGCTTGATGTCACGATGACAGACGCCAATCACTTCATGTAAATAATTCAATGCACGGCAAATCTACGAGGCGCATGCATGAGTAGTCAATACAGGATAACAATACATATATATATCAATCAATTCATAGTTTTAACACATACCTGATATGTATAAAGTTGGACATTAAGTATGGGCATATATTGGTGCATCCTAATAAACTGCTTTGAAACCTTGTAAACAGTTTCTGGCACATACTCCAAAACCAGGTTGAGGTACAACTCATCCTTATCCGTAGTTGAAAAGAAACAGTGCTTTAGGCGTACAACATTAGGATGCTCAAGCATGCGCATAACCTGAAGTTCCCTATTCTTATATCTCTTGTCTTGCAACACCTTCTTTATGGCAACCGGTTCGCCAGTTTCAAGGCACTTAGCCTACATCATGAAGAAAGTATTGTTCATAAGCAAATGAGTAATTAACAATGCTAGAATGGTAAGAGTTGAGGACAGCCACACTTTTGTAAAAGCCTGCAACAAAGCTATGAATACCTGAAAAACAACTCCAAAAGAACCAGTTCCAACCACGCGTTCAGCCATGTAAGATATTGTCTGAGCCAAAAGAAGTGAGTTAATATAAGTTCTATAATTTGCATAAGTCATTAATAAGCTGAATCAATTACATTATTACATATTTACATATGTACATGCAATTAAATTAGAAAACTTTTGAAATAAATGATCTCACGATGATGCAACAAGAATAAGGTAATCACCTGCTTTGGTTGCCCATCTCGGCCACCAATAGCAGTTGTAATTATTTGACCTGTTTCCGTTCCATTGCCACTCACCATAGGTGTTTCTACATCCTGCACACACCAAATACACCAATAAAGTCACAAATAGATGGCATTAAATAATTCAGATTCATGAAACGTTAGAAAGAACGCATGCTATTTGCACTAAATATGCAAATCTTACCTTCTCATTGTTCTTTTTCCTTTTCTCGTCGCCAATCTTCATTTCATGTAATTCTTTTGGAAGTTGATCAAAACCTGACTTTTCATTTTTATCTATCATAGATACATCGGATGTGCCAACAGCATCATCCATTTGTGCATCTACGAAATGTTCCTGATCTTTGCTGCCATTGTCTACGGTATTCATTTCATCATTGACCTTCCCCGTGGTTTCTTCATCAAACTTAGCTCTTTTTGTGCTAGAATCGGCTCCCTGAAAAGAAAGAATTTGAACCTTATAGAAACCTCAAAACGCAGAAATAAGTTTCAATAACCAATCACTTATCAAAGTTCAAAATACAAACACAACGACAGAATTCCATAAACAATGCAATGTAGCATACAAGTTTAAAGCAAAATCATATTTTGATGTTAACAAAGCTACGAATCTATTGCCTTAAAAGGTAAAACCCATACACAAAGCTTCTGTTATCATAAATTAGGAAAATGAGAGGACTTCAATGAATAGGTGGTTACATAGACAACAGATGTAATTATATCAGATCAAGACCACAAAATAAATAAATAAATCTTGACAATAAATCACCTACATCTTAGAAACAATGATCACAAATTCACAATCCTCAACAACCAAAGAACATGGGGAAATTGTAAGATATGCATATGAGCATAATATTATCAAATGGGAGCTGAAAATGATTGATACAATATTTTACAAATAAAAAAAAAAACAAAAATATCCCAGATAATGAAATTGAAAAAGAAAAATAATAAACAAGAGGGGAAAACACAACATGCATCAATTAGACATTTATTCCAAAAAGAAACCACAGGTTCATCACATTAACCAAATCAGATTCTAAACAAAATAAAAAAATTTGTGAGATTTAAAAAAAGAAATGTGCATCTTACAGGATCTGAAGAAATGGATGTCCTGCCAGAAGCAATGCTCTTCAGCCTTCTCATCATATTCATGGTTGCAGATTTTTATTCCAATCCCCACAATCACAACACAAAACCAAAACAAATCCAAACCCCAACAAATCCCTCTCAAATCCAAAAAATAAAAGAAATGAAACTTTTTTCCCCAAATGCAAAAGAGAAGAAAATAATTATTATACAACGAAACAAAGAGAAGGAAGAGGGAGAGAAATCTCAAAGTTTCTCTCTCCCCCTTTCTTACCCTAAGTCCCTTAATCCCAAATTTCCCAAAACCAAACAAAAAAAAAAAACTGAAATATTTAATTTAACAAAAAAAATTGAGACAAGTTAGGAAAATGAAACAACAGAAATGTAACAAACCAAATCACAAAACATCACCAACACAACACAATCTCATGAATCTCCCTTTCTCTCTCTCTCTCTCTCTCTTACTAGATTTTCTCTCTCTAGATTCTCTCTCTCTCTCTTCTTTTAGGTACAAACAGAGCTTCACAGGTGAGGCTTTTGTGTTTTGTTAATGAAAAAAAAAATTATTTTTTTTAAATAATTTTTCTGAATTTTCTACGGTCAAACCTCGATCAAACCCCAATCATTCTAGCTTCAAAATTTGTACCTTGGTCAAAATCGAAATATGGACCGTTAGATGGTCATCGATGTAGATTTAACGGTATGGATCTTCTGGTTTTGATATAAAGAGAAAGCTTGTGTTTGGTGGGTTCTAAGTTACGGAAATACCCTCAAAGATGTACTTATTTACTAAAAAGGGATTTTTTTTCCTCATTACGAGGGATGCTATTTTGTGTAAGGAATATCCCTTTTGGAGTTCAATAAATAAAACTTGTAACTTTTTTGAAAATTAAACAAATGAAAAATGGCAAACAATCTTGTTTGGATTTTATTGATAAAAAAGAATCTATATATTTGGATTTTTTTTAAAAGGAAGCAGTATTTTTATATAAAATCATTGTCATATTATAGTAACTAGAAGAATCCTAGAAAGTGTAACATAAGAGGAAAATTTTTAATACCATGAGAATTCATTATTCATTGGCCAAACTCTTTCAATATAATTAAATTTATCAAACTTTGAATAAAGTATATTGATTTACTTGGGTTAATTTAGTGGTTTATTTACTTTTTCTTTACTGGTTTGTTAACTTGTTCGTTTGAATAAATATGAGATTTTGAATCTAATTATTATGAATAAATATGTCCTAGTTTAATTTCTGGCTCAAGATATGTGGGTGTTATTAGTTGAGTACTTAATATGCATATAAAAAAGCTTTTATTCATAATAATTAAATCAAATATCACATATCACATATATTAAGGGGAGAGAATAAACAATGACATTGACACTAGTTTCAGTTGTTTGGCTTGTGAGTTTGTGACAATGACATGCAGTCATTGGGTGGAGTTTGGGTTTGGGAAATTTAGCTAAGCTTCATGCAAATGCATTGCCGGAGAAGTTATCAAATGATATTAAATAAAAGGGTAAATTATTTTTCAAAAAAATTAAATAGGGTGATCTTTATACATATTATTTATTTATTTATTTATTTATTTTTAAATGTATACATTTAGTTTTTCATATCTTGAAATTTGAATATATATTATTTGTAATGATATGTTTTATAAAATGAAAATTGTGATAATTGTGTCTCTTAAACATAACATCATTTTAAAAAAATATAATATTATAGCCATCATATATTTTTGTCTATATATAATAAAATAATAAAACTTTTATAATTAAAATTAACCACTAAAGAAACTCTTTCAAAATTATTAAGTGTAATGTGTAAATATGCAGATATCTTTGTTCAAATTTGCAGCAGAGAATTGTTGTCTTTTTCTTTTAATCTCAATTTATTTATTTATTATTATTGATTGTCACATAAAGCTAAGTGTATATATGAACAAATTCTGCTAAATGTAGGCGACAAATAAAGGAACACAAAACCACAAATGAGAGGAAATTAAAACAAGTTGTTGTAGGTCAAGTTATGATGTGTAAGTTGGTATACTTTTATAGAAAACTCTTTTCACACAAAGATGATATGTAAATATGTAATATAATATAAATTTAATCAAACTTTATTCAAAGTCGTCCTAAGAAAATACCATGAATTTTATAAGGTCTATATTAACCTCCTTTTTTTTCATTAAATAATCTTAGCTTTTTTAACGTGGTGTGTTGGTCTTCTTCTAATCTTGAACATGAAGTCAAATTATTACCAACTCTCCTAATTTTCCTTAAAAAGAATTTAAAAAATAAAAACTTCTAATAAGTAGTAATAAGTTGTTGTGTATGATCCATCCAGGAAAATATAGACGAAAAGCCAACATTAAAGTAACGCTGCTTCTTTCAGACTTTGAATATTTTATGGATGTAAGATGATGTGAAGATAAGGGCTTATTTATAGAGTAGTTAAGACTTAAGCTAGAATGTTTTACGGATATAATATACCATGAAGATCGATATTGATTTATATATAGATATGGTATAAGATAATAATTAGGGCTAACTATACGGATCGCAATATGTGTGCAAACCATCATTTTTTGTGTCCCAAAAATCTCCAATGGGGAGAAAAAACAACTAATTAAACTAATATCGAAGTTGCCGTCTACCGTATAGCCTGGGTGGCAAGGAGCATGATCTCCTAACCTGATTTCCAGACTCACATTGTGCGCAAAGTCATTAATTTAAGTGGTGATTTTTTGGGCCTTGCAAAAATTCGTACTTTGGGGCGACATGTATATAGAGAAGGATGTGGTCACGTCAAACCTTTTCAAAAGGACACTTGATAAGGACTAAGGAATTAATCTGGGCCTATCAGGCCGAGAATACCCTCCTAAACAAAATATATATATACATTTTATGATGACTTAGTCAAGTCTATGAGAATTAGTTGGGTAAGAGTATAAATAGATTAGTATGATTGTATGAGATAAGAAAAATTAATGGTTATTGAACTTATTTAAGTTGAAATTTTTCTCTTTCACTTGAAATAAAGAGAATTATCCTTTTTTAAATTATTTTCTACAATTTTCCAATCTTTCTTACCATTCTTCATATTTAATTACATCATATTGTTATTTGTGTGAATTCATAGCTGGTTGTAAAAATTGGTGCTCTTAATGAAAAACTTCTTCCATTTTCATGGAGAAATAAGCTAAGCTAGAAGGCATGATCATTGCACATGAAGCTAAGCTAGAATGAAATAGACAATCTTCAATCAATCTTGCTCAAGCTAATCATGGCCAAAGCAATTTCAACAATTCAAGATTTCCTCCCAGAGGTAGTAGAGGACAAAGAGGTTTTGGAAGAGGCAGAAATGGTAGAGGTGGCAGAAATTCCTGGCAATTCAACTCAAGACCAACCTGTCAACTTTGTGGTCGAATAGGACACTAAGTTCTTCAATGCTTCTATCGATTTGACCAGCATTTTCAAGGCTATTCCTCATCTCTTTCACAATCTGTTTATCAAGCATCACAAACATCTAGACCACCACCTTCTCCATCTTCTTTTCATCAAGCCAACTCATATCTTACTGCTCCATCATCATCTGTCTCTGAAGCATCTTGGTATCCAGATTCAGGAGCAAGTCATCATCTCACCAATGATACTTCCAGCATGATTTCAGCATCAGATTATGTTGGACCAGACTAGCTCTACATTGCAAATGGTTCAGATCTTCCAATTATTCAATATGACAATTCTATTTTAACTAATAAAACTAATAATATGAATTTTCTACTTAAAGATATTCTGTATATACCTCAAATTGCTAAAAACCTGCTTAGTGTTGCTAAATTCTGTCTTGATAACAATGTTTTCTTTAAATTTCACCCCTTTCATTGTTTGGTAAAATCCCAGGTGAACAAAGAGATAATACTTCAAGGGCTCTTTAGGAATGGTTTATATGTCTTTGATAAGATACAAGTTCCTAGTTCTTTAAATTTCAAATTTGATATCCATGCTCTTTTTACATATTGTAAAGCCACTTTTGATACTTGGCATAGAAGATTAGGGCATTACTCTAAAACTGTTGTTAATCATATTTTGAATAATTGTAACATACCATTGTTGAATAAAGAAAGTTCTTCTGATGTCTCTACCTCTTCTGTTTGTAAATTTTGTTATATGGCTAAGATGCATTCCTTGCCTTTTTATTGATTCACACATGCAATATTCTGCCCCTCTTGAATTGGTCTTTATAGATGTATGGGGCCTGCTTCTGTCACTTTCAGGTCTGGTTATAGATATTACATAAGCTTGTTGGTTGATGCATATACTAGATACACTTGTCTATACTTGCTTATATCAAAATCTCAGGTTTATAATGTTCTTATACAATATAAAAACTTAATGGAAAAATAAACTGGTAATGTTCTTAAAGCTATTTAAACGGACAATGCTAAAGAATTTTTATCTTCTATCTTTAAGAACTTTTTGTCTAACAATGGTATTATCCATAGATTAAGCTGTCCTTATACTCATCAACAACTAACAAAGAGTTGTTGAAAGAAAACACAGGCACATTACTGAAATGGGGTTATTCCTTCTTGCTACTGCTCATATGCCATTTACACATTGGGAGGATGCCTTTTTACAAGCTGCCTACATTATAAATAGATTGCCATATGAAATTCTTGATTTTAAATCTCCCTTTGAAATACTACATAACAAGAAACCTGATTATACTACATTTAGAGTGTTTGGTTGTGCTTGCTATCCTAATCTTAGGTCTTATAACACTGTTAAATTTGATTATAAATCACAAAAATCTGTTTTTCTTGGTTATGCTCCTCAATCAAAAGGTTTCAAATGTCTTTGTCCTAATGGAAAAATTTATATTGTTAGGAATGTTATTTTTGATGAAATGAATTTTCCTTTCATAACTTTATTTCCTATTATTTCTGCTCCATCTAATACTCTTACCTCATTTGAATCTATTAACACTGATTTAGTTTTACCTATTGAAACACATGCTTTACCTATGACTCCTTCACCACCAAATTCTGCTATTTCTATTTCTTCTTGTCCAAATTCTGTTTCTGCAGACATTTCTAATACTACCACTTCTTCTCAAGACACATCTTCTGCTACTGACACTTCTTCTCCAACGTCCACTCTTGTTTCCCAATCCTCTAGTGCCACTATTTCAATTTCAGCTATTCAAAATGATTTACTCGGATCAGAACAATCAACCACTTCTCATAATATTCATCCTATGACAATTCGGGCTAAGGCTGAAATTTTTAAATCAAGAACTCTCACAGCAACTATTGACCTTATCAATAACATTCCCATCACTGTCAAACAAGCAATTGTCTCTCCTCATTGGTTAGCTGCAATGAGAGAGGAATATGAAGCTCTCCTTAGGAACAACACTTGAACTCTTATTGAACCAACTACTGCATATAATAATACTATTGGATGCAAGTGGAT
Organism: Stylosanthes scabra; assembly: GCA_036250425.1. Taxonomy (NCBI): domain Eukaryota; kingdom Viridiplantae; phylum Streptophyta; class Magnoliopsida; order Fabales; family Fabaceae; genus Stylosanthes; species Stylosanthes scabra. The sequence goes on along the minus strand of JASCZI010121025.1, from coordinate 13,758 downwards.
TTTCACTATAAAGAGGGGACTGGATAACTCAATTAAGAAATATAAAGCTCGATTGGTTGCTAAGGGTTGCCACCAAATAGAGGGAATTGATTTCAATCAAATTTTTAGTTCGGTTATCAAACCCACTACTATAAGAATTGTGTTATCTCTTGCTATATCAAAAGGATAGGTTTTGCGCCAATTTGATTCTAATAACGCATTTTTGAATGGTGATTTAACAGAAAATGTTTTAATACAACAATCACCTGGTTTTGTTAGTACTAATCATCTTCAAGTGTGCAGGTTGAATAAGGCCATTTATGGCCTAAAACAAGCCCCAAGAGCTTGGTTTTCAAAATTTAAGAGGTACTCTATTCAGGTTTGGTTTTCAAAGTGGCAAGGCTGATCCTTCACTTTTTATTAGATTTTCACCAAGATCAACCATTTTCATCCTTTCATATGTAGATGACATAGTCATCACTGGTGATAATCCTAATGAGATAGAAAAATTAATTTCTCAACTTCACTCTCTTTTCTCTCTAAAGGATCTTGGCACTTTGCATTATTTTCTTGGCATTGAGTTTAATTTTCAAAATTCAAATTCTCTACATATTTCACAAGGAAAATACATAAATGATTTACTAAATAGAGCTGGTATGCAGAATTGCAAACCTCTCCCCACTCCTATGATTTCATCTTTGAAACTACATCTCAAGGAAAAGATTTGTATGATAATTCTACTTTCTATCGTTCAATTGTGGGTGGTTTGCAATATGCTACCTTGACTCATCCAGAAATTTCTTTTGCTGTTAATAGGGTGAGTCAATTTATGCACACACCCTTAAACTCTCATTGGATAACAGTCAAACGCATTCTCAGATACTTAAAGGGTGTGGGCTCTCATGGTATTCTTTTTACACTTAGTATTGATTTTAGACTCATTGCTTTTGCTAATGCAGATTGGGCGAGTGATATAGATGATCGAAGATCGGTTAGTGGCTACTGCATTTTCTTTGGAAACAACCCAATCTTTTCGTCCAGTCGAAAGCAAACTTCAGTTAGTCGTTCTTCTACAGAGGCAGAGTATAGGTGTTTAGCTGACACCGAATCAAAGATTTTATGGATTCAAAAATTAATGCTTGAATTGAAGGTTTACTGTCCAGTTGCTCCAACTATATTCTGTGACAATATGAGTGCTGTTCTCCTTACTCAAAATCCTATACTTCACAGCCGTTCCAAACATTTTGAGATAAATTTACATTTTGTATAGCAAAGAGTAGCTTCTAAAGAATTGTATGTAGAGCATATTCCTTCACAATCTCAAGTTGCTGACATTCTAACAAAACTCCTCTTAGCTACTATTTTTCAATCATCTTAGGACCAAGCTAAAGGTTTTCACTTACCAACCTTTAGCTTGAGGAGGAATATTAAGAGAGTTAGTGAACATAAGTTTCAAGAATCTCAAGAGAAGCTTCAAGAATTTGTTATGACAGCAAAAACAAATTCTAGTGTTTTGAATGTAACTAATCAAGAAAACACTAACTCTAGTAATGTGTATAAATAGTTGTCTAAGTCTCTCTTTGTTGTTAAGTCATTCATATAATACAATTGATGAGAATCATTCAGAAACTCTTCTTCCTCTTTTCTCTTTTCTTTAAGTCTTCTGTTCTTGCTGTCATAGCATATTTCTCACAAAGATTCAATTCATTTCCAATATTTGATGAAAAAAAAAAATTATGGATGAACTATAGACATAGAACATGATTGGAGTGCTAGACACTTTTTATTGATAGGTGTGATCCATTGGACATATAAATCCAATTTTTAATTTTTATTTTCATTTCTTTAATTTTTTTTTAACCTTTCGAGTTGTATCAAAATATAACTGTGTCGGTATACCTTGTTCATTTCGCCAGAAAAGTGGATATTCCAAAAATTATTTGTAATTCAACCTTTTTTTTTTCTTCTCCATTCGTATCAATCCGCCTACTCAACTTCTTATATTAAAAGTGATTGGTGTATTGGTTTCAATAATACTATTATTTCTTACCATTATGAAAGAAGGTTCGGATAAAAAAGAACTAGGAACACTTGAGGAGTAGAGACTCATAGAGACGGAAAAAGGTTCGAAAGAAAGAGCTCTTAGGTGGCTCTTGTTGTGGAAAACGCGCAATCTTTTTGCAAAATCAAAAAATTAGAAGTTGCTTGTTATCACCGCTATTAACTGGATATGCATTCAGTTTTGCCATAAATTTGCTAGAATGAAGTTGAAGAATGAGAAATTAAGTGGGAGGAAATTAAGGCTAGGCTAAATCTAACCCAAGAACAACAACAACAATCACAAATTACTCCAAAAATGACCAATTTTGAGCCATCAACGGCGCAGAAAATCACAAATCAAGAATCAACCATAGCAAAACTAGTAATAGGGAAACTAAATTCATATAATCATATTAGAGAAAAAGAAAAAGAATTTTAATTGAACCAAGTTCAACAATTTATTAACTTTTGCTTACTTAATACAATTATACTATTCTCATGTTTATAGTATTAAAGACAAATAATTCTAGTTAACTTAACTAGACCCATCTTAACAGAGAAGGAGCTTATGTCTCCCCTTTGTGAGAAGAAAATTCGATCACAAATCATTATTTAAATCTGTTAACTCATTTTTAAATTTATTTTAATTAGATCAAATGAGACACACTCGCCTATCTGACATCCCAAATTATAGCACACTTGGCCACAAGTTAACTAAGGCTTGGTTTGGTAAAGCTTTTCGGAGAGGTGCTAGAGCTTTTCAAAAGCATAAGTACCTCATTTTGTGTTTGGTAAATAAAAAAAACGATGTGCTTGTGCTTGCAGCTTTTAAAAGATGAGAGTGCTTTTAAAAGCATTTAAGGGGGAGCTTTTCAAAGATGGCTTGTGTTTATCAAAATTAAAAAGTCTAATATAAGCTCATTTATTAATAAATATTCACATTTATTATTACATATATATCTATTATGGTCTTTTTAAATTTTAAAAGTTACTTTACCAAACACAATTGTTGTTGCTTGTGTTAATTAAAAAACATTTTTCATTTGATTTTACCAAACACATGTGCTACGACTTTTAAAAAGATATATTTTAAAAGACAACTTTCGTATACTACTTTCAAAAAGTTTAAGCTTTACCAAACCGGAACCAATAGCTATATTTGAACAAAATAACAGAATTTAACATCCCTGATTTCAGTTTTTAATTTCAGTGATAATGATAATAATATTAATACATGAATTAATTAAACAAAATAAATGTCCTTCATTCCAGGGTAGAAATTGTCCTCCAAATTCACTCTCCGACCATTAAATCTTTTAGCGAATACCCGCATAGTTATGCATAGTGCATCTTATTAATATCCAACAACAGAATTTCATTTCTATACATACTATGCACATATAGTCATAATTAGTTACATTTACATACACCACACGCCTATTTACTTGCCTTCGCAGGTTTAAAGTTTAAACCTTTTCCTTGTTACTTGTTACGGGATAAGGTGCTAAAATAACTTTTATCAATTATATTTGTTTATATATTTATTTCATAGTAATTATTGGTTTTATTTTAAAAGAAAATATATCAATATTTTTTTTTATTTGTTTTCGTGATATTATTATGTGTTATGTATTCATATTTTTCATCACCAGCCTGTAGTGACCGATTATTTTTATTTCATTGGTCAATACATTATTACATTATATCCCAAAAAAAAAAATTGATTGAGCCCTTTTGGCTTTGCAAGCAATGCTCTGGACTCTTGTACACAATTACACGAAATCGATTCTCATTAGACATAACTGAATTTCTCATTTAACAAAGTCAAACCCATGGATAATAAGATGATGAGATATTCATAATTGTCAAAAAGAATATTAAAAAAAAAAAAAGCCGAATGATTCAGTCCTACACCATTTCTTTCCTTTTTGGTTCTTAGAACAATTCTTAAATTTGTTTTATTTATTTATTTTCTCATTTTTCTTTTTATCGAGTTTTATTTTTCAAGGATGAATACTCTAATGATTAACAATAACTTTATAATTGTCTTCTTGCGAAAATGCTTTCTTTTAATCATTGGATGATAAGTTGTAGAATTTGATATTAATATGTTATAAAAGTATTATATTTATCAGTTAAATCGTTATTTTTTTTCATAAATTACACTTTTAAAATGTAGCTAAATAAAATTCATTAGAAGATGTTTTTAAGTTTTAACATTTTCATTCAGTAGATGTGATTCTAAAAAACTCAACTTTGTTGTTTTTTTTTTGTTTTTTTTTATCATTGGATTGTACAAACCATCAATTTTAGGTTCAGTACTCACACATCCACTCACACACACTCTCTTTTTATTCACTAGAGAGATTTTTTTTTTTTTTGACCGAGACTAGAGAGATTTGAGATTCTATATTCCTCAATGACGAATAAAACCGGGGCTAGGGGTCGGATCAGAACCACTTAATCCAAACCTAAGCTACATTTTTTTTGTATCATTAAGGACTCAACTTTTTTATTTTTTTTTGTTAACTCAACTTTTTTTTGTTTGGTATTTAGACGTGCAGAAGCCCGGAAATTTTTTTTAAAAACTGAATTAATATGATACAATCCAACTGAGATTCTAACCTAAACAACTTGGGCTTACAGCAATAACCTTTATTCTTTTTCTTTCAAAGTTTGTTCGTGCAGCACTCTCTTTATCCCAGCAATAACCTCCAATCGATATGGGCTTTCATATGAGGATGTGGATTATCATTTCATTAGTCCACGGTTTTTTCTATTTTTTTGGTTCTTTATCTTTTTTGTTTTTAGTGTGATTTATGTTCTTGGTCTTATTATCCCCTTTTTCTTTTTGGGGTCATATCCTTAATGTGTAGTGACTCCTTGAAAAGTTTCTGGGCTGTGGGTCATGACCAAAAAAAAAGTTGGAACATATTGACTTTTTTGTTTTGGTGAAAGGAACATATTGACTTATTGAGCTTCCAGATATGATATAAAAATTTAGCTATAGAATTAAATTGGGCTCAAAGTGTTTTTGGTCATGGAAATTGGGCTCAAAGTTGTTAGCTAGGAAAACAAATTGGGCCTAGGTTTTATTCCTAGATACAAAAAATAAAAAAATAGTTGTATCAGTAGATGTTAAGTTTTTCCTCGTTTGGGGCCAAGGCCCATATCCATTACAAAAAAAGGATGACAATGGTTAGTGTTTGTAAACCAAAAAAAAAAATGGTTAGTGTTTATGTAGATTTTAACTGAAACTAGTGACATGTTGTAAGTTACAAGTATTAGGAGATTAATACCCCTAATAATATTGAAAATTTACATTAGTAGTGTGTATAAATAAGGTGGATAATATTTTGTAACCATTCTTTCCTATCTAAAAATTGGAGATGATAAAATTTCAAGTTAGCTGCATACTAATAAACATCATAAATATTAATGTGTTTTTATCATCATAAATACATATTATTCTTCTATTTTACTTTTAATTGGCCTCAGTTTTTCATAG
>JASCZI010121024.1:53835-68876 GCA_036250425.1 Stylosanthes scabra | reverse complement strand
CTGCCCTTAGTAAATTGAGGGTCTCCATACCTCCTGACCTCCGGCCCTTGGAAGCAAGGCAAAGCATATTGCTTGCTGTACAGGAGCTGGGCAACCGTTTTCCTCAAGGTCTTCCAAAGCTTAACCCTGTGAAGGTAATTATTCTCAGTACGCATTAGTCAACTATATGGAATTGTTGATTTCATCTTCTCATCTCTATAAAAAAGAGTGAGGGTAAACAAAAACTCTTCAAAATTTGAGATTAAAATTAAGGGTTGATTTTATTTTTTTTCTAAAGAAAAAAGAAGCTGACGATGAACGGATGTCACTTGTTTGAATTATATGATAAATTTAACAAATAGTTTGATCACTGCTATTGGATAGCTAAAACCTTGAGTGGTTCCATGTGTCTTTTTTCTATTATTGTTTTTCATATTGGAACTTAGTTACTTAACTTTCTTGTTCTCATGTTATTAAGTGAGGGAGATAGCATATGATTTTGGAGCTTGATTAATGTTAATTTTCAGGACATGGACATACGTGATTCCGAGATAGTTGAGCTTGTAACTCAAATTGAGGAACTTGAGAAAAAGTTATTTTCTCATCCTATGCATAAGGTTTGTTAATGAGAACTCTTTGGTCCTCTTTCTGTATATTTACTGTGTCTGAAGTTCCTTTGGTTTGATCTTTCTTGATGTTTTGCTGCAAGTTAGCACCAAGACGTGGATCAAGTTAAGTGCTTTCAGAGGAAAGCAGAAGTGAATCATGAAATTCAGCAACTGAAGACGAAAATGCGTGATTCTCAGGTATTGAGTTTGCTGACTTATTTCTTCACTGTATAATTATTTTGATAATGTGTGGGAGGTTTGGAACTAGATAGCAATCAAGTCAGTAGATGCTATGGAATCATATTTATGCTCACATAGTAACACCTTGTTAATTGTCAATTAGTAGTTGAAGGTGATGTATGTATTTATATTTCTATAAACTTGTTCTGGGTGCTCTATGGTGGACTATGGATAATTGTGCTCCTTTATTTCTTGCCTGAACTTTGTTGCATGTTTATTTCTGTGTTTGAAATTTTGACTGATTTGCTATTACTGAAAACAAAATCTATTCATTGTCAGCTGCAAAAATTTCGTGAAGAATTAAAGAATCGCTCACGGGTCTTGAAGAAGCTTGGTCACATAGATGCTGATGGCGTAGTTCAGTTGAAGGGACGGGCAGCCTGCTTGATTGACACAGGCGATGAACTCCTTGTCACTGAATTAATGTTTAATGGTGAACCAATATATAAATTACTTTCTATGCCATAATAGTCCCTTTATCGCCGCAGTTCATTATGGTACATAATCTACTTTTGTTCATTTTGCCTTGTTGTTTAGGTACCTTTAATGATCTGGACCATCACCAAGTTGCTGCCCTTGCAAGTTGTTTTATACCAGGAGATAAATCAACTGAGCAGATACAACTGAGAACTGAGCTTGCTAGACCTCTTCAACAGCTTCAAGATAGTGCAAGAAGGATAGCAGAGGTTTTACAATTTGGCATTTGTTTTTTCTTTAGAGTTTATGAATCTAAGCATAAAGAGTATCACTTTTTGGTCACAGATACAACATGAATGCAAATTGGATATAAAGGTGGACGAGTACGTAGAGTCAACGGTGAGGCCATACTTGATGGATGTGATATACTCTTGGTCGAAGGTTAGTTAAACATACTTTTAGCTTTATTGAGAATTTTTTATTATATATATATATATAAAACTAGAAACTGCACTAATGACTGTCTGAAAAATGCTGGATTAAGTAATATTATTTATTGTACTTTTTTTTCCCCTGGGTTTTTCATAGTTAGGAAGGGGTTGTTATGAACTGTTTTTGGTCAGTTTTTTACTTCAGGGAATGGAAAATAAAGTAAGGAACAGAAACAAGAGAAGGGGTATTTATTGCTTGTATACTAATCTATTGCCTTTCCATTTGATTTTTTCTATCAAGGGTGCAAATTTTTCGGATGTGATAGAAATGACTGACATCTTTGAGGGAAGTATCATCAGGAGTGCTAGAAGGCTTGATGAGTTTTTGAATCAGGTGAACGATTAATTGTTATTCCTCTTACAAATAATAACTCTTGGGGTTTCAATTTGAAGTCATGAACTTTATGAGTTAATATAATAACAGCATGGGTAATATAGCCTAATCATGAGGGACGTCTGGGTAATTTGCCTAACATAATTATTTGGAATAAACATAAGGTGAGCTTAATTATGAATGTGAATTGATTGTTTATTGGTATGATACATAGTTTGATTCGATGTTGGAACCAAAGGTGAACAATATAATGAAATTATGAATTTTGTATGATCTGACAAATCCTGCTTCCTTGAGGTGGTCAAACGAGATATACATGTAAACGGTCTCTTTGTAGACGTGATACATGATAGAGCTCAATGACTTCGTTTGATCCATGTAGCCGACCCCACCTAGTGGGACAAGGCTTTGTTGTTGATTTTTTTTGACAATCCTGCTTCCTTCCAGTTGCGTGCTGCTGCTAATGCAGTTGGGGAGGTTGACTTGGAGAAGAAATTTGCAGCAGCAAGTGAAAGCCTTCGGCGAGGAATTATGTTTGCAAATTCTTTGTACCTATGATTTGCAGTCTTCAGGGTTCGTTGGCTTTCTTAATTATGGCTGCTGTTTATGGGTTGCATCCCATTTTTCCGGCTGCACTAAGCTTTTCCTTGTAAATATCATGCAATTCTTGATGCACATGGTATACAGCCACTAATAGTGAAGGAGGTGATTGTAGAATCAGAAAAATCCCTTGAGTAAAAGCCCAAGTGTGGGATCATGTAGGGTTATAAAATTTTGTATCCATTCATATTGTTAGCATATTTCACCCGTCATTGTAGCGAAGATGAAATTCAAGATCTAATCATTATCTTGCAGAGGATATTGACTTGTAATTTTTGAGAATTTTTATAAAGAAATTTTGGATTTGCTGTAAGTTGTATGCCATGCCTTATTCTCCTCCATTTTCATTTGTACTATGTTGAGTACTGGCCTAGAAAAACATAGAAACCGCTCAAACCAGCAAAGAGTGAAGAGTTTTTGATTCTTTTTTGGACGAACAAAAACTTTGATTTGAAACTCTGGAAAAATCTATATATTCCGGATCTCTATCAACAACTAAGTCTAAAAGTAGCTCATTTATTTATGATCTCACTGATCGACGGTAGAAGCTAGGTTAGGTGAGTAGCACGAGTGAGGTTACAATTTATTTTACTTAAATTTCATAAACTCAATCCAGCCGGGATGAGAGAAATGTTATATCTACAAATTTTCAATAGTATAAACTAAGTTGAACTAATTTAGCAATTTTAAAAAAACTTTGTATACGCAATATTGGGTAATTTGTTAAGAGTGTTTTATTCGCAGATATACTAAGGATTTTTTTTTTTTTGTGACACCAGGGATTAACTATTGTGATTGAACTTGTATTTCCGGTGGGTGTGTAGTGTGTTTAAATTAGTTTATTGTGCGATAATAAAAAAAGACAAAAGAATTAGAGATAATAAATAAACAATAATTCTACGTCGCCAACCAAGTGCAACCAAGTAATTTATTTCTATGCTAATAAGATAATTTCGATGTCAAATAGAATTTTATTTATGTGCACTTTTTTATACTATTTGACACCGAAATAATATTCTATTTAGCATAGAAATAAACCATTTGATTGCACTTGATTGGCCAAAACCACTTGTTCAAATAACATTATCCATAAATAAAACAGTACAATTTTATTTTTTCTTTTTGTAAAATAAATGTGTGTAGTTTTTTTGAAAAATTAGAAAATAGATATGTTTGTAAAATAGTACAATTTTATTTTATTATTTATATAAGTGTACTACTATCCATGTTTCAGATTAATCTAATAGGAAATAATTTGTAGAATTAGTGAATCACTCCATTGGAATGATCCTATCGTTTTAGTAATTAGTTTTAAGATATGAGGTTTGGAAAAGAAAATAATTTTTTTTTAAAAATTGTTAAATTTGTAAAGTTATAAAATAATATTTTAATTACTATTGTTTTTGTAACTTTTATTACTTGTGTGTTTTATTAATCTTTATTTAAAGATGATTAGAGCAGTAATTTATCATCTTGATTAAGAATTTTATATATTGGAGCTTCCTAAGAAAAAAAGTGTGTTCAAAATGGACGAATCTGATGGGCCGAGTTGTGCAGGTTTAGAGTGTACCCTCACTCACCCCATATTCTCTCACCATCTAACATCCAACTAAACCAAATGACCAAAAAAATGCGTTTGGAAAAGAAACTGAGACTGAGAGACTAAGACTGAGAGACTGAGACTGAGACTGAAATAGATTTGTGTATTGTGTTTGGTTTAAAATTAATTAGATATAGAGACTGGAAGATAGAGATTAAACTAAGTTGATGAAACATAAATAAATGTTAGTATTGGAAATTATGATGTTGATTGAGGGTATTTGAGTAAAAAAATATTATTAAAGTTTCAGTCCCAGTCTCCAGTCTTCCAGTCTCTCCAAAATGGAGGTACTGAAAATACTGAAATTCTGGGGACTGAGACTGAAATTTTACTGCTCAAAAAACACAATACTGATTTTTAGTCTTCCAATCTCAGTCTCTGGAGCCTGAACCAAAGGCAGCCTAAAGCTCTCTAGTCTCTACGCATTAGATTTAGGCGGAGCTTTCAATCTGCCACCCTCCTCCTCCACCTCGTTTCCATCGCCGCCATTCTTATTATCATAAACACACCCACCCTTTTCTCTTCACTTTCATTCGCATTTTCATTAACATACTCTTTCTCATAGTCATAGGTAAATGCATTTACCATAATCACAATATAAAGTTAGAAACTATGCTCAATCTCATAGCAATCCAACTTTGCTTATCTATTCGCCTTTGTTTCTGTGTTGCTTACAGGAAATGGAGGCCACAATGGCAGCCTGCAATTCTCTTAGTTCCTCGCCTTCTGTTCCAATCCCGGTAAGCATCTTTTTTCTCCATGCTTCTAAGTTCCAATTGCTTTGAACTAAATTCGTGTTATTGTTTGATTACTTAGATTTGATTTCATGTTTTTGCGTTGTTCTAAATCTGAATCTGATCTCGATCGGTAAACGAAAATGAAAGGGCTTGTATGCGGGAACAAGTAGAGGAATCAAGAATTCACAATGCAGTTTCTTAGGTGCAACTAAGGTGAATTTTCCAAGCCAAACAGCTTCCAGAACTTGTCACCTCAATCACAAACACAAAACACGTTCTGGAGCTCTCCATGCTACATGCCAGGGTGACAAGATCCTCATAGCTAACAGAGGCGAAATCGCGGTTCGGGTTATTCGCACTGCTCATGAATTGGGAATACCCTGTGTGGCTGTCTACTCTACCATAGACAAGGATGCACTTCACGTCAAATTGGCTGATGAAGCTGTTTGCATTGGCGAAGCGCCAAGCAACCAATCGTGAGTTCCTTTTTTTTTATTATTATTATTAGTTATGCCTCTTGTTCATATATGTTTGTTTAATTCGATTTGTTAAGTTATTAATTTTTTTCTTCTTCTGAGCAGGTACTTATTGATCCCCAATGTACTGTCTGCTGCTATTAGCCGCAGATGCACAATGTTGCATCCTGGATATGGTTTTCTTGCTGAGAATGCATTGTTTGTTGAAATGTGTAGAGAACATGGAATCAATTTTATTGGACCTAATGTGAGTGTTCTGTACAGTTTGAGGAATTCCCTGTTTGCTCATTGTCTGTTATTGCCTGGCATAATTTGAAGCTTTGCATTTCTTATTGAGTTTGTAACTTTCGGCAACTCTTCAAATTCCAGCCTGACAGTATTCGGGTTATGGGTGACAAATCAACTGCCAGAGACACAATGAAGAATGCAAGGGTTCCTACTGTTCCAGGAAGTGATGGGCTTTTACAGGTATTATATATTCAGCCGTGTAATAAATAGCTTCAGTTAACTTTATATCAAAGTTGGAGGTCAATTCAGCTTATATATGAATCAGTCTAATGAAAAGAATCACTGTTACAGAGCACGGAAGAAGGTATCAGGCTAGCAAATGAGATTGGTTTCCCCGTTATGATAAAGGTATTGGTTCTGTATATGTAGCCTTGTGCCCATTTGAAATAAATTCTAGCTTTTGTGGTTGACATAGATGATTCCCTACAGGTTATTTTTTTCGTTTTCACTTTTCTTTCTTTAACATAATTTGAATTTGAATTTGTAACGACATGAGGTGATGATAACTGAACGATTTTTTTTTCCTTTCTAAAAAGCCAAAATTTTGTCTGCAGATTAGTGTAATAACTGGATGTATTTCTGTGAACTGTGACAGTATGTTTTCCCCTTTTTTTTTTTTTCTGGACTTATGTTGCTTTTTCTGACATTCATTGTGTTCTTTAGGCAACAGCAGGTGGTGGTGGACGTGGTATGCGACTTGCTAAAGAACCTGAAGAGTTTGTGAAGTTGTTACAGGTATTTCCACCAGAGTGGAATTTCCTGTTATGTTGTCCAATAATTGACATTGTTTGGAATTTTGGATAAAAAAGAAGCTGAAGGAGATAAGAAATGGGCACACCTGGCATATTATTTCCTTTTTAGCATATTTATTTTCTGACAAAGTAATGTAAGAGTTTATTGGGTCCAATAAGTAGAACAAGATCACCTGGAGCTTATCCAATTTATGCCATGAAAGCATAATAGGCAGGATTTAGACCTGGGCCAATAGTGTATTGTGATTGAATGGAGTTATGGAGATTATGTTATTTTTCTTGTCAAGAATTCTAGATTTAATATCTTAGTTATATGGTTTTTTTATGATTTGTTTCAAATTCATTTCTTAATTACAGCAAGCTAAGAGTGAGGCTGCTGCCGCCTTTGGTAATGATGGAGTTTATTTGGAGAAGTACATTCAAAATCCTAGGCACATTGAGTTCCAGGTAATGTTATCCCTTTTTCTTGTTGGAATCGACAATTTGTTTTAATCCTAGGGGTTAAGATAAAAGGGATTTTATCTATGAAGAATGTGGATTGGGGGAGGGATTCAAGTAGGAACTGCGATTATTAAATGCAATTGAATGACTTCTCAGCTTAGAACAATAGTTTGCATTTATAATAAAAATATTATTGTCTTCTCCAAAATTTCAATTTCTGACTCCACTTTGGAGTTCACTTATGTTGTTCCTCACTTATTCATCTATCCATATGTGTCATCCTTTTACAGGTTCTGGCAGATAAATATGGCAATGTTGTTCACTTTGGAGAACGTGATTGCAGTATCCAGGTCTAATGACCTACTCTCATTTCTTTCTGTTTCCACCTTTGTGTGTAGATTGTCAAATGAATTGTTTTTTTCAACTTTAATGACACTCATCAGAAGTTGGAACATATTAACATTTAACAACACAAAAATCTGTATTTGGCAAACCTGTTGTTATTCCCGACCTAGGAGACTCCAAGGCCTAAATATCATATGATAAACTATAAAATATTTATCATATATGTGTATTTCTGACTAGAGTAATATTCTCTTTTCTACCACTCAAAAGACTGTAGTTTATTGAACTTCGAAGTAATGTTTGGTGCTGTGATTCATGTAACTGTCATTCCCATTAGTTATTTTAGAGTTTCTAATCATATTTTTTTATCCACTGGTGTTTCTGGACAAAAAGTAGCAGAGATACGTATTTGATAAATACTGAAATTCTGGAACTTATATCACACTGCACTGAAAATTCTATTTGACATGTTCTTTGCAAGACTAAAAGATTGAAAAAAAAAATGGTTGTTTTGATTACATAATTTCCCTCTGTAATCCCATTTCAAATCATTCTACATGGAGTAATTAAATCTGGTGACTACAACTTCTCTTACAGCGGCGTAATCAGAAACTGTTGGAAGAAGCACCATCTCCTGCCTTGACCCCAGAGCTTCGGAAGGCAATGGGAGATGCAGCAGTTGCAGCAGCTGCATCTATCGGTTACATAGGTGTTGGAACCGTTGAATTCCTCTTGGACGAAAGGGGCTCCTTTTACTTCATGGAGATGAATACTCGTATCCAGGTTGAAACTGATTTCTAGTGTATTTGTCATATATGAAATTAATATCTGATACGTTATGCTCAGGCATTTTATTATGTGAGCAGTTCTGCTGAATACTTGTGATTATCTTCTCATCTATTTCATCTTCTTGATTGTGGGTTGGTTGGGATCAGGTTGAACATCCTGTGACAGAAATGATATCCTCTGTTGATTTGATTGAAGAGCAAATTCGTGTAGCTTTGGGAGAGAAACTTCGTTACAAACAGGTACTAAAGGAGATATCTTACCTTTTGGTTTATTAGAATTAGGCTCTTAATTGAAGCTTTTACTACAGGAGGATATTATTCTCAGAGGACATTCTATTGAATGCCGTATTAATGCAGAAGATGCTTTTAAGGGATTTAGACCAGGACCAGGTATATTGATTTACCATCATGTATCAAAAGATGCATTTACATTACCAGCTTCCCCATCTGTGATATTTGTTTGAAGCATAATCTTGCATCTGTGATCAATTAGTGCCTCTGTTAGGTCATTACCAATACTAAGGAACTTCCCTTTCAAACAACAGGTAGAATTACAGCATACTTGCCATCAGGAGGCCCATTTGTCAGAATGGATAGCCATGTTTATCCTGATTATGTAGTTCCTCCAAGCTATGACTCCCTTCTTGGAAAGGTATGATCTCTTCCTGCATCATCATCATCATCGTTATTATCATTATTGGGACATATCTGCCCTTTTATATTGTTTCTTTATAATACTCATCTGAGTTAATTCACTACATAATTTTTGTCTTCTTGATATAAACCTGGACTTCACGTTATATGTCTGTATGGAATTATCTGAGTTCAATGATATCAACATTGATATCTTATACAGATCATAATCTTTTCCTTTATATTTATTTCTCAATTTCTCAATTCTTTTTAAAGTTGTTTCTCACCATGAAACCCTAATGTAGTCTTGATTTTGTGAACATCTTGTAGTTGATTGTGTGGGCTCCAACAAGAGAAAAAGCAATTGAACGCATGAAAAGGGCGCTTGATGACACCATCATCACAGGTAAAATAAAAGAATCTGATTTTTTGACTGATAATTCCATAACATACTTGATGCAAGTGAATTGCTTACCTGTGATCTAGTTATAATACCATTTTATTTTGGGTTACAGGTGTGCCTACAACAATTGAATATCATAAACTCATCCTTGACATAGAGGTGGGGGCACCTTTTCTGTACTACTGTTAACGAATAACCTTAAACAATATTTAATGGTGATCTTAAGAACTCAAGTTAAATACTGCCTTTGTTGTATTGCAGGATTTCAGAAATGGCAAGGTTGACACTGCTTTCATTCCAAAGCATGAAGACGAGTTGGCCATGGTATGAATCCAATGTACGCTCTCAATTTTTGTGTCCCTACCATTGGGTTGAAGAAATTCTCTTGAACTTGCCTTCAATACCATACCTGTCATCCTTAATAGCTTTATTTTGAACTTATATGACGTCTTCTACTAATGCAGCCTCCTCAGAAGATGGTACCTGCTATTAATAGGGCAACAGAACTTGTTGGAGCAACTTTATGATGGATATAACCCTGTGATGCCACCCTTTTTAAGAATACGTAGCTGAAATCCTAAGCTGTCCTAGACTCCTAGTCCTTCGTTCTTGTGGACGTTTCAATGAAATTTTGATAATCAGTTTGGAGTAGTTCCTTTTGCTCACATTACATTATTGTAAAATTGATCATTTCGCGTTTTATTATATCCCACATTCTTATTAGTGCAAGGAATCTGGACTACCTCATAATACTTCAAAATCATAGTTGTCACTTGTCAGTTGTCACAATCACAACTCCCCATATGTCAACTCCTTTTAGCCTTAGAGAATCTTTGTCCCCCAACCTTTTTTTTTGTTGTTGTTGTAATTCTTGTATTAAGAAGTAAGAACTCTGCTGTAGTTCTGTCCTATAGTTACAATCATATATATGTATTGTACTTATAAAGCTAGGATGGTTTGTTTTGAATGAATCAATCACTAGACATTTGTTTTTGTGTTTTCGTCCCCTACTACTGTTGAGTCTTATAAATTCTGTTGATTACATTATCTCATAAATTATTACATTTGACATGTGTAATCACTTCTTAACTGCAATTCATACTATTTACACTTCATCAAACAAGTAAGCTCTTAAATTCTTATTCCATTACTATTCTCAATAATATATATATATTGTTCAATCTCAGATAAAGTTCTCATGTACAAATATTTATTTAATTTTAATGTTATATTTTAAAATTAAAAAAAAAAATACAAAAAATTGTGAAGGCCAACACACAATAATTACATATACAAAATAAAGAATACAAAAATTCACAACTATAAAATAAACAAAATTATTTCTACACAAGTACAGAAATTTATTCTTTCTAATGCTGTTTCTTCTTTTTTTTTCCCCTTTGTTGCTCTTTTTCGTTTCGTCCCTTTTCTTTGTTTTTTTTTTTTTTAGTGGAAGAAGAAAAGAAGATAAGATAAATATAACAAAAACGAAGAAAAAGAAGACGTGGAAAAAGAAGGAGGAGAACAAAGAATAAGAAAGATGCATTAGAAGGGTGTGTACTAAGAAGAATACACTAAGCCACTTATGTAGGGCTAAGGTATAATATAACTTTGTTGAATTTGGTTGCTAAAAACAATTAATGATCCAGCATTTCTCATTTATAAATATATATATACTTTGGAGATGTGTCTCGTTCTAGTTCTATTAAAGTTCCTAATGATTAATGAAATAACTAGAATTTGAGTGGTATTCTAAGAAGCAAAATGAACTAGAACTAGAACTTGAATTAGAAGTGGGTCTGTTAGTGTTTAACTAGACACCAGACCAGCTTTATAAAGACGCATGCCAAGTGTTGTTGCAGCAGGGACTTTCAAATTTTCTCCATTGACTGCGTGCTTGAGTGGCTACATTCAGAGATTCCAGAGATCGATTGAGTTTCACTTGTGTCCTACAAGACACACATGTAATATAATGTGATGACATGAATGTAATAATGTCTTGTTATTAACGGCAAAAAAAAAAAAAAAAAAAAAAGAAGCTATGATGAATATTAGAGACTGACTTGAATTGTGGAATTTGTTCTAGACAGAGAAGCGAATCTTGCACCAACACCAAACATCATCATCATAGGCATGTTTTCCTCAGCAAATTGGCTGAGCTTGTTTAACTCAGGCAACACAACTTTTGCAAGATCAGGTCTGTCTTTTCTTCTCATCTCTGCACAGCTGAGGCCAATCCTTGCAAAATGCAAGGCATGTTGAACTGGCCAGTCCTCAACAGCAGGGTCAAGCATTTCAGCAAAAGTGCCTCTCTGAATGGCTTTAGCAACCTGATGAGTCAAACCCATTGGTGACCTTGCAGTTATGATCTGCAGAAGCATCACTCCCAGTGAGTAAATATCAGACTTGAGTCCTAGCATCCCTGTTTGCTGGTACTCAGGATCAATGTAGCAGAAAGTTCCTGCAGTTGATGTCTGTCTATATTGTGTCACAATGTCTGCAACTGAAGGAGGCACAAGCCTAGCTAACCCCACATCACCAATCTTGCTCACCATGTTCCTATCAAGCAAAATGTTTCCAGGTTTCAAGTCACGGTGCACCAGTGGCTCTGGCTTTGTCTGGTGTAGGAAAAGAAGTGCAGTTGCAATCTCAGCAGCAATTCGGAATCTTAACTGCCATGGAAGCACTGGTGCATTGCCTCTGTGGAACAGGCAATCGTCTAAGCTTCCATTAGCCATGTACTCATAAACTAAGCATCCAATCTCTGGGCATGCTCCAAGCAGAAGAACCATGTGTGGATGCCTTATGCAACTTAGCACCTCAATCTCTTGGTGAAACTGTGACCATCCTTGAGATGCATTTGTCTTTAGCACTTTGATTGCAACTTGTGTGTGATCTAGTTCACACTTGTAAACTGGCCCATAACCTCCTTCACCAACCTTGAGAGCGTTTGAGAAGCCTTTTGTAGCTGCTTCAATTTCCTCAATCGTGTATCTTCTGTACCTTGCAGAACCACCGTATAAGAAACTCTCTCCTGACATCTTTGGCTCCGGTTCTGCTCTGATTCTCGTCTCAGCATTTATTCTTTTCTGAGCTTCCAACTCTGCTATTTTTCTAGACACTTCTGCTGCATCCGAGGCAGCTCTGGACTTTGCTTTCTCCTTCACAACCACTTCCAGTTCTGCTTTTTCAGTAGTTTGATCCTCGTCAAACTTCTTATTTTCTCGCATTTTCAACCTTCGAAGTTCCAATGCCTGTTGGGGAATATTACCAAACCGCTAGTTAGTTAGTTAGTTAGTTACATATGTACTTTGTAGATTGCATTTGATTAACTAAAAAGGTACCTTTTGCTTTGCTACCAAAGCATCCTTGCAAGCTGTGCTATACAGATCCATTGACTTCTCGAGTTCTAGCTTAAGTCTTCTCATTTCAGTTTCTACTTCATCCTACAATTCGAAAGCAGATACAATAAAATAATGTAAAAATAAACACACAAGGTTCAAGGTTCAAAGTTCAAGGTTCAAGAATATGAATATCTGACCGAAACAGATTCGCTTGATGGTGCTCCACTGTCTTGTGAATTAAAAGAGTACACATCGCTAAAATTAGATGTGTCTTGTGCAGTAAAAGTGCAGTCTTGAAGGTTAGTTCCAGAGTCAGATCCCAAAGAAAGGCGTGGAGGAGCTCCATCATCCACACTTTCATCATACAATGAAGGGAACAACTTATCAAACCCTGGCCTTCCATTCACGAATGAGATATCACTTTGACTCATCAAGGGTTCATATGGCTTGGGGTCTGGTCTACCAATTTTGCTGAACAAGTTATTCAAGTTAGACATTGTTCCTCTCTTGTTAAAAAGTCTTAATAAGTCTTAATATGTACTTACTTGACTGAGATTGAGTAGTCCTCCAATGACTGCCGTCCAATGTATCCAGACTTCTCCAGTCGCCGTGGAGGGTGGTTGCGCATCGGCCGCGAATCGGGTCTTTCAGTACTAAAGTGAGACCGGAACTGAGACTGAGAAGAGTGATCCTGAGACTGAGACTGCAATAATATGCTGTTCTGGGGTCTAACAGATAATTGAACAGTTGAATATCTGACTGATGAGATTTTTCCCTTGTTAATAATGTACAGAGTGCAGAATGGTGGTGCTCCTTTGGATACTACGTTTGGAACCTCCATTCCCCTGATTTTTCTGTCATGTACATGCAGCAAATTAAACCATATCAGAACCTAGCTCATCTTGGTTTATTTATATAGAGTGGTTTGCTAGAACGAAGAATAATCAAATGAAATGTATACTTGAGAAAGCCGCTCCTTGATGATCCAAGTACTAAAAGTTCAATTGAATAAGTTGTGATGCTTTCTATTATCGCCTTAGATATATCCGTGTCTTCCAGCAAGATTTCTTTGCATTCTATCTGTAGCCAATACAAGACAAAAATTAATAATCAGAGAAAAAGTATCTAAACGATGAGCATAATCAATAATCTATCATTGATGGAATGAAATAACACACATTTTTTCTGTTGCAGAAGACACGAAATGAGCTGAAAAGCTCTTTGGTTTCGTTCTCCATTTGTTGTTTGTATGCTCTTCCCACATCATCGTCGCCATCAACAGGTAAAAGGTTTCCAACTGAACTCATACAAATCAATCATTATTAAATAGCATAATAATAATAATAATATCACGTGATGATATGAATGGTTGAAACAATAAGGAACGTACATGGTGAGGGAATGGAAGATGCTTGTTGTCTAACATGGATAAGTACGAGACATTGGTCTTTGGGAAGAAGATTATCAACTGTCCATTTTGCTGCTTCCTGGCTTGTTTTGTTGTTCTCAATCGCCACCGCCACCACCCGCCCTGTTGCTCCGAGCTTCTCTGCTAACAACGATCTTGACATAATTTTTACTTTCCTTTTTCTTTTCTTTTCTTTTCCGTAGCTTCGATTAGATGCTCTTATAATGTTCTTTGAAGTCACTGTTCCTTTTATTAGATGATATTTTGTTACGTGCTTCCAAAATTAGTAAACATAACGCATTGTATTCCATCTAATACTTAACTTTCTTACGCGTTAAGGTGACGATATTCCACCATTATTTCTTGAACTTTCTTTGTTCTGTTTTATACTAGTACTGTTTAATTTGTTATTGTCTATGTGGCTTCAATTCTTTCTTAAGTGGTGAGATTTTACGACAGTTGCACTAATTTTAACTAATTAATGCATCGTTAAAGTTTGTTTGATAATTTTTTTTTATGTTTGGTTATATAGTTTTTAAGATGTGAATATTGGTATTTCAATTTTGACAACGTTATTCTCCATTAAATTTTTTTTTACATAATTACTTAAAAAATTAATTTAGAAATCAATAAAAACTAGAGTTGATATTATTAATATAGGAGTTACTTCTAATATAATTTTTATACTATTTTTAAATTAAATTCTGTTATTAACCCCTATTACACCCAATTCAAAATGAAAAAAGTTTACCACATTAGATGATCTTGTTAAGCCAACTAGTAAAAACATTAGCTCATGTCTAAAAAAAAACATTGGCTAAAACAAATTTAGCACATCAAAAGTTGAGAAATTGTATATCCAAAAAGAAAATACTACTAAGGGGATAATATTTTTAATAAAAAAAGAATAATGCTAGGGCCAATACTTTTAGTATAAAAACACTAGAGAATTTATTAGCGTTGATTGAAAAATAAGAAGAAACAAAAGTGTTGGTCACCTAAAATTCTTTTAAAAACAATAGAAAATTGATTAAGGTTCATTTGCATATGTAAATAAATAATTCAAGAAACAAATATTAAAATCCTAACTTCATTTTCATTTGACATTTAAAAACTACGTGTTTGAAATTCATGTTGACTTATTATTTATTGATTTT
>JASCZI010121024.1:42488-53733 GCA_036250425.1 Stylosanthes scabra | reverse complement strand
TATATATATATATATATATATATATATATATATATATATATATATTTTTACTTCTTCTCTATAGGACTCATAATATATAATAAGTGCAAATAACGGAATTCATAAATTCAGGATGAGATTATTATTGAAATGTCTTTCAATCAATTAGAAATTAAAACTATATATAGCTCATCATCACCGGCGGCGACATCTAGGCCAATGAAAATAAAAAATGTCTTGCTTAGTAGAATTAGCCAATTTGTTCTAGTGTCACACACATATAATCTCACTGTCTTTTTCTAAGAAGCATTTATCATTATCTTTCTTTTTATTTAACGTGCGAAGAGTATGACTTTAAATAACTTCTTGGTTGATTATCTATCTCAAATTCAAATCCATATTGGATCAAGAATCAAATAATTGAAGATAATATTAATATTACAGAGAACAAGACAAGCCTTTTGTTATGCAATATAACATTACATCCATCAATATCATCATGTCATGCATGAAGAACCAAACAACAACGTTGATAGAAAATTCAAATCATGCATGCATGCATTATATCAGCATTATATTGCATTGTTCTAGATATTGAGTTCACCAGACAAACCCCTTGCAAACCCTACATCTGCATCAGAAGCAACAGTGAAGAAATCATCATCTTGATCCTTCTCTCTAATCTCTTCAATCTTCTCAACTGCTTCTTTCAACTCCCACCTTTTCTCCACATTCTCTTCACAGCATGCCATGGCAACATTCAACAGCCTCACCATCTCTCCCTCACTGCTCTTCATCGCTCCCATTAACTCCTTATCAAACACCTCGTCGACCCGTTTTTCTGGGTCCACAGAAAGAACCCAATTTGCCAGATTCATCTCGCTCCCTTTACCCTGCTGCAAGGAATCCGCAGGGAACTTGCCAGTCAGAATCTCCAGGATCAAGATTCCAAGGCACCACACGTCGCTCTTCTTTGTGATTCTTCCATTTTTCAAGTACTCTGGGGAATTGTACACAACCAAGACGTCCTTGGCGAGTTCCTGGTTTATAAGTGGGATCAATCCATAGTCACAGAGGAGTGGCTCAAGAGATTCTGTTAGAAGAATATTGCACGATTTAAGGTTTCCATGGGGTGCTATAAGGCTTGGCAAGTCCTTGTATAGGTATTGAAGACCTTTGGTTATTCCTTTCACAATCTTCAACCTTGCTCCCCAATCAAGACTTGCTAGCCCAAGAGCTTGGTACCCTAAAAAATAATAAGCATTGAACATCAGAGAATTTCAATCACTGCCAAGAGTAATGATATATGATGAAAACAATAATGCTAAGTAACCAATAAAAATTCAGTTTCGGATGTTCTGTTTCTAAACAAAATATAAAGTTAGCAGATTATTGACTATTTTTTTTCTTGTTACCAATACTTTCTTTGATACAAAAGAATGTAATACATACCATGAAGGCGAACAGCCAAGCTTCCATTCTTGACTAAGTCGGTAACAAAGAGCTTCTCTTCCCTTCTGTAGTAGTACGCCACAAGAGGAAGCAAGTTTGGGTGATTCAACCTTCCAATCCTTCTCATGTGTTCATGGAACTCGTCCCTTGCTAAATTGTTCATCTGCTTGTACCTCTTCACCACTATCATTTGCCCTTTGGGCAGGGTAGCCCTGTATGAAGAACTGAAACATCCACTTCCCAAGATCTCAGCTGAAGCTCTCAGCAAATCATGCAGCTCGAATCTCTCTCTGTCGTCCCTTATGAAGGACAACTTCATGTAATCCGTTCTTCTGCAACTGTGGGTGGAGCTTACAGATCTTAATGACCTGCTTCTGACCCCACTTCCAAATTCCTTTGATTTCCCTTTCCTCAGTTGCGGTGCACTTATTTCTTGACTCTCCATCGTTGATTCTTCTTCTTCTTCTTCTCTAGCTTGTCTTCTACGGTGAAGAAGGATGAATATAACTACACCAATCACAATCAATGCCACCAACACAGCTATGACAACCACGACAATGCTCATGGTTGTGTGCTTCCTTTTCTCATCATTTTTCTGCTTCTGGATCTGAATCTGGTTCTGGTCTTGGTTCTGATTCTGGTTCTTACATTCTCCCAAAGGTGGTCCACATAACTCTTCATTACCTGAAATTCAAGCATACTTATTAAGAATTTTAACATCCTGATAATTTCCCTATAACTATTCATAGACATGCATGCATATTCTCTGTTACCAGAAAAGGAAGTAGCGGGCATCTTGGACATGGAATCTGGAATTGGGCCTTGTAACTTGTTGTTTGCAAAGTTAACTGAGGTCAATGAAGTATGAGGCAAGTTGGGAACAGGCCCAGTGAATTGATTTCCATCCAACTGCAACTCTATAAGCCTTGGCAATTTGAGCAGAGAAGCTTCTGGAATAGGACCTGTAAACTGGTTGTTTGACAAATGGATTTTCTTCAACCATACCATGCCTTGGAAGGCATTGTCAGGAAGCACATCAGAAAACTTGTTGTTGGAAAGGAACACCGACCTAAAACCAGTTAGCTTGTTGATTTGTGGCATTGGACCATCAAGTTCGTTATTCATGAAACTTATGGTTCTAAGATTTGGTAAACCCCTTAGCGAATCGACATCAATGACACCCTTGAGGCCCATGTTCTCAAGCTGCAACCCGGTTATTAGTCCCTCATTATTGCACAGAACACCTTTCCAGTTTGCTTTTCTACCTGAACACGGAGTTGTAGATGGATTCCATGAAGATAACTCTTCGGTGTTCTGTAATTTAGCCTTCACGGCGAGGAGCAGTTCTGATACCGTGACTCCATGAGAGGGAACAATAACAACAGCGCATGCTATGAGAAGAATGGATAATGCGATGCAATAAGAGCTACTAAGAGTGAATGCCATTGAGAAAGAGGAGGAGGAGGAGAAGAAGGGCGCACTAGGGGCGGCGTGCGCCCTCGAAGAGGGGCTGCGTGACAGTGATGGAAAAGAAGAGGTTATTATTATAATGGGTCAGTCTAGAGAGGAAGAAGGAAAGAATGAGGAATTGGAAGGTGGACAAGGTTTGATGGCATGGAAGTTGAAGTTGAAGGGTGAGAATGAGAATAGGAGATGGAGACGGTGTGTGTTAATTGAGAGTGACGTTGATCAATATGTTGACCAAGTCTTGCAACCTTTTTTGTTTCTGAGAATTACCCGGCCAACCCTTTATATCTCACAAGGACTACGACACTTTTTTCCAACGCAATACCCTATTTTTAACGATTTCTACTGACTCCACCTTGACCATACCCATAATACAACACATAACACACATGTTTAATTTCTTTCCTGCACTCTCTTTCTACCAACTTCCACCCTGGTGGATAACAGAATGCGTCGTTTCACGTAACTATATGCTTATTATATTGTTATTTTACTTTGATACGCGGATATCTATGTTTACACATGCTATGTTCAGAAGTCGTTTAGCTCTGCTACTGCCTTCTCCATATTCTGTTATTTCTGTTCATATCTCGGGAGGAAGAAGATTCAAGTAGATTCTATACAATTACAAAGATGACGAAAGTTGGCAAGAACCTGGGCTGGAATAACAAACCCAATCTAATAGACAGGGGCAAGGCCTCTGCTAAATTCACTCATCATTCATGCTTCTCATCATTCCAAATCATCAACCTCATGAATGTTGTTCCTAATTCCTATCACTGCCAAACAAATTACTCTTGTAAATAATTTGTAATTTTACTTTAAAAATGTCAAACCTAATTTTATAATTAGAAATAACGTAAAACAATATAATTCATTGCTAATTCCACAAGAAGTTTAAATATTTATTTTATCAACTTACAACTTACTTTCCTATTTAAATATTCTAAACTTTGTTCATAAAAATAGATGACAGCAGTATAATTCAATTCAAATTCCAATTCATTATATATTTCACACTGATCCAAACCGAATCATAGTAAAATACTAAAATGCAACATAATTGCTGGAGCCGTTTCACCGTTTTACTTTTACTCGCAAAATGATAGAATTTAAGAGATCAAATTGAAAAACACTATAAAAACTCAGCCCAGGATTAAAACCTATAAGTGCGACTCCAGATACATTTGGTTAATAGTAAATATAGTATACCCTAGACATATATTTAGGTTTTGTTTCCATTGAATGAAAATTTCTAGGACTTGTGGAAAAAGGTCTATTCTTTGTGGATGAAGAATCTTGTGTCATCAAATTCTGTATACCCTACATCAACTAGACATAGTCCATCAGGAGGTGCAGGAGGAGCAGTAGCACGCCGGCAGGTGGCATTCATGAGCTGTAGCAAAGCATCGTCTTCAGCACCAGCGGCAGCTTCTCTAATTGAGGTTGCGACAAGGACTCGAACCATCTACAAAAAAATGAGGAATATAAGCTAAAACTGTCTACACTCCAGGAGGAGGATGGGGAGGGAGATATGAAACAATGATAACAATACTATGGGAATCTTACTATAACCAAAGAACACAAACAGTTACCTTGCGTAAAAAGCGATTAGCTACCAGCTCAACGCACATAAACCGTGTTTCTTCATTGTAGTCCTATAAATATAAAATGAAATTTAAAAAATAGCTACAAGATCAACGCACAATACTATGGGAATGCATATTCATTTAGCTTTTCAAAAAATAAAACCCCTCAGACAAAACAATAACAGTTATGGGCAACCAAAGAGATATAAGAAGGATCTAAAAATGAATCACAAATTCAGAGAGATTCTAAGACTGAAATTAGCTTACAGTAGACAGTCTTGTCTCCATAGCTCTCGCATGGTAAAGAAAACACTCAGTTGGTGGACCTCTGAAACAGAATGACAGTTTATGGTCAATTCAGTGAAGTAAAGCCACCCTCATGAAAGTCTTGGGAGCACCAAGGAAATATGCAAGTGGACTAGCTAATCCTTGGGTGCTCCCAGTTCAAACATACCTATTCTAAGTTCCTAAAAACAAAAAAAGAAGACTTGTAAAAGAAGACAACCACGTATTTTCCTCCAAGAAAAGCATACAAAATGAAAAATGGATTCATATATAGTCCCAAGTCCCAACTTAAAAAAGAAAACCATAAAATATTTTTCCCTTCCTTTTTGCTACATATAAAATTCTTGGAATAAAAGATCATGGATAAAGTTCCATAAAGTACAGCTATATTACCTAAAAGAGATTAAACTTTAAGCAGCAGGTTCTTACTCAT
This sequence comes from Stylosanthes scabra, assembly GCA_036250425.1. NCBI lineage: Eukaryota > Viridiplantae > Streptophyta > Magnoliopsida > Fabales > Fabaceae > Stylosanthes > Stylosanthes scabra. The sequence goes on along the minus strand of JASCZI010121024.1, from coordinate 48,528 downwards.
TTCTTGAAGCTTTTGTATCACGGGCAAACATCTTGTAGGATAACAATTTTCCTTCTAATTGTCGCAAAAGCCGGTTTACCTTTCTTACACTAAACACGTAAGATTTCTGTTCACTTTCTAACTCATCCTTGTTGGCACAATCACGAACACTGCTACATCCATTATTGGCAGAGAAGTCCTCATTTCCACCACTTTGGTCCATATAGTCTCCATCAGTGAGAGGGAAAATATAAAGGTAACGTCTCCATTTGGCAGAGAAATTAGGATGAAAGGCACGGGATACCTACAGTAAGGCACGAGATTAAATGTTCCTTAAATAGCAAGAATTCAATCTGCAAGACATTCCATTTTGTATGTTCTCCTTTCGACAAGGTAACTGATACTTTAGCTACAAATTGCACATTAAAAAGAATACTACCTCAGAAACTGATATGATCCTAAGTTTTCCAGGTGCTGCACTATTGATTGCATCCTCAACCTCTCTTGGTTTAACATCCTTCCTCCAAGTATCTGCAGATAATGAGGGGAAACAGGCTTGACAATGACAAATCCTAATAATGCTAAAGAGGACCTTCCCATCCCCAAACCATCCATGTACGAACCCAAAAGAAATGCAAAAAACTAATTACGCAACTTCTACAAACATTTCCATTCCTTTCAAGGCATGAAAAATATTTACTACCATGAAAAAACAACCTAAATAATTCGAACCCACTCCAGTAATAAGAAATTACTTACAGAAAGAACAGACTTGCTGAAGCGCTGTCACCCCTTTGTCAGTACGACCTGCAACAACAGCACAGCCTTCAACAGGCAAACCTTTGTCCCTGAGCATTTGAGTTTTCTTTTCATCAACAAATTTGCCAAGTGAACCTTCTACTACACTGCATTGAGAAAAGAGTACAAGACCAAGAACTGGATTAGTTAAGTAAACAATTTAGGAAGATAATTCAGTAAAACATACTCATAACATTCAATTGAAAGGACAAGTAATAGGTCGTGGATTTGTCATAGACATCATACTAATGTACAAAAGAGAGTGAATTTTGTAACTTGTAAGGCATATGATAAAGCTTAATCTGCTCATTTCTTAAGTCCGTAATAAGGGGAAAATGTACTAGCCTTTGAACGGTATTCAATCCTGGTTGCTTTTGCCACCCATCAAAAGAAGCCCCGTGGTATGAATGAACAATTTTGAAAGTTACTCTTGCCCACCTCCCGTGACGATCTTTGGATGAAACACTTTCCAACTCAGTCTCCTCAGAAAGTGCTGGAATTCCAGTATCATTATGATCAAGAACTGTCTGTTAGAAAGTCATAAATCAAGAAAAATAAACACACAAATACTTGAAGATAATCAATCGCGCACAGATAATGCAGACACTGATAGCAGCACATAGCATCAAAGCGTATCAAACCTCAAAGGAAACTAATGCCAAAAGTTTTACCACTAAAACAACAGCAGCAACTAAACTTTACTAACATTGCATTGCATCCAAAGCTGAAGGATTAAAACAAGAATATAAGATGAAGCACCTGAGGGCCAAAGAGAAGTGACAAAGAGTGAGTGCCACGAACAATATTGAGATAAAAATCGTTGACTGGTTGCCAGGGCCTTGCATACATGAATTGGAAGCTCTCCCTAGCGGTCCATCTGGCGTATTTGGAGGGAAGGGTATGGTTGTAGTGCACGTGACTTTCAATCTCTACTTCGCTGTGCTTATCCATATTCATATCTATATTCATCTGGTAGAAGTGACGTCGATGTCGATGCAGCAGGGTTTTGTGGAGGGTTATGGTGGTGGTGGTTGTAAATCGCCGCCGGAAGGGGGTTCGGAAAGAAGAGTGGAAAGGAATGAAAATGGATGTGTATTTGGAAGTAACACTCATTCAGGGACGGTTACAGTAACATGCTTCTGTTCTGTGTGAAGTAGCGCTGTATTTTCCGTTTCTGCTTTAAGCCCTCAAATCACTACTCAGCTGCTCAGCGCTGTTTCTTTAAACCCAAACACAACCCCGCTTCGTGACCAAAAAAAACATATATCACTCACTCGCTCAATTTTTAAAAAAATTTACATCAATCTTTTATTTTACAAAAAAACTAAATATTCATAAACAAAGGTGGATGGCACTTTCGTGGTTTCATTGAAAACGAGGGTTGAATTAGATAAAGGGCGGCGAGGTTGGATAGGTAGCTGGAGAAAGAAAACTAATACCAGTACCAAAAAAATAAATAATAATAAATAAATAAAATAGATATACGGAACCCTCAATTTGTTTCTGGTCTGGTGCGCTCTCTCTCTATAGTTTTTTCCCTCTTCGCTTTTCGTTGAGTTGAGGGAGTAATATTATTAGTACTAATACTGCTACCGCAATAACCAAGCCTCAAGTCCAAAGGCATTTTCCACTTTAGCTCTTGTAAGTTCATGTTTCTTCGCTCCTTCTTCTCCATCTTCTAGGGTTTTCTACGAATGAATGTTGCTTTTATTTTCTTTCCACCTTTTGTGACACTGTAAATTTCACTATAACTGCTTCATTGTGAAGCTACTGGATTTCTTGCCCTGAATATATATGATTTTTCTTTTAATCAATTAATTTCTTGATTGATCTTAGTTAGCTCTTTGTTGCAATCTACTGGAGGGATGAGTTCGTCTTCAGCGGATCCTTTTCCAGCAATTCAGGTAATGTCTCTTTGTATTTTACTTTCAATCTAACTGTTCTTTTTCTTTCTCTTTTTTTTTTAATTAAGAAACCCTACCGATTTATTTTACTCTCCCTGGAACAAAAAATTAAATGTAATATTGCATACGTAACTTGGCGATTTCACACACTGTTGATTTTCTCGATGTTTAGCCAAAGACAAGTACATCACAGTACGTATTTTAGTTAGCATAACACTAAATTACATTGCCTCATGGCCTAGATAGGCTAGATTCATTAACGTAACTCAATAAGCTAGGCTGAAGTTAGCTTGAGCTGAAGTCTTGTCGTATTTGTTATATCAATCAAATTCTAGGATTCCTTTTTACGGTTACGGCTATATTATAATTTTTATGAAATATAATATATATATAATTTACGTGGATAATGTTTTCAGTTTAATGTAGCCTTAGGTTTATATTAAACTGAAAACATTATCCAACGTGGCTGTTAGAGTGCACAGTGTGGCTGCTTCTGAGTTCTGAGTGAGATCAGTGTGTATTTACAACCTGAAATGGTATCTATTATGTCCTACTCCTATTGCGGCCACAGGGAAATTAAGTTGGGGCTGATTTCTGTGATTGAAAGTGCATGCAATTCTGCTGTGGTGCAGTGCAGTTGCAGTGGTGGCTGCATTCATGGTATTGACTATTTTGGCTGCGTCAGGTGATGTGGTCCACAGCTCAAAACATGTCGGACTCGGACATGAAATATGGGATGATGATAATGTGCATGCTTGATATGGTTGTCTTCTGTGGTGTGCCATCATTATCTCAAATTTGATGGATAAATTAATTGTAACATAGTTAATGAGATAGTGATGGGTGTGTTAGCAGTGGTGTTGTAAATTTACCTTATTTTTCATTGGATATATGTATCTATTGGCAGGAAATTATGCTTGAGTTCCGTGCTGGTAAAATGTTTTCCGAGGGGAAAAGGGTTGTCCCTGATGCGCGGAAAGGACTTGTTCGTATTGCTAGGGTATGGTTTTCTTGAATATCATTCTTAATTCGTATTTCCTCATGTTTTAGATTAGACTCATGACATTCAGTGGTTTTGTTAAAGTGATTGCTTTTGTCACAGGGAGAGGAGGGATTAGTTCATTTTCAGTGGCTTGATCGGACACAAAATGTTGTCGAAGATGTATCCTTTGTTTCCCTCGCCGCTTATTGTCATTCTTATTTTGATGTTTTCTGAGCTTCTGTTCCTGCTCATTCGTCACCTTTGTTATCTTTGTTAATAACTTGATATATAATAAAGAATGAAGTCGATTAATAACTTTTCATTCCTTAGTGTTATTTCTTTCTGCTGGCTTTATCTTTATTCTCCTTGACCTAAGGTAACACAGGATCAAATAATATTTCCCAATGAAGCAATTTTTGAGAAGGTTCTTTTGCTTGCTCAATATCGTTTTGGTTTATACCTTTCATTATTGATTTGCTTACTTGGTGATGATTTTGACTGCTCCGGTTCTTCTTTGATTAGGTTAACCAAGCTTCCGGGAGGGTTTACATATTGAAGTTTAATGGTGATGATAGAAAGTTTTTCTTCTGGATGCAGGTTGATATTTTTACTAATTATCATCCTATCTTCCTTTCTAGGTGCTTTGGCAATATAATTGGTTCTTACCTTTCTATATGTCTGTGAATTTATCTAGGAACCAAATGCTGACGGTGATTCACAACTCTGTAGCTCAGTGAATGATTACCTTAATACACCAATAGGTATAAGTGACTTTCATTTTGTTCTAAATAAGAAATTCGAAGCTTCATTGTATGAGCTTAAACTTTATGTCTCTTGGCATCCTTCTCTTATATGCATTGGGAAATAATATCCATATTAAGTATTAATTATTCTTTTAAGAAGCAAGGGGAAAGTAAAAACTCCCCACTGGAAACTCTTTTATTGACAGAAGTTTATATAAGCGATGAAATCCTTTGGACACATTTGGAATAGCTTCCAATCTTTGTCAACACTTTCTTTGGTGTGCATGTTATTGTCTTATGCGGATATTTTACTATTTAACAGAGTTCCTTGGTGAAGAAGAGCCAGATGGATCCCTTCCTCTTCAAGTTTCTGAAGATATGGTTGAGGATGATATCTCATCTAGGTACACATGCAATTTGGTTATTCAAATATTTGCAAATGTTAGGACATGCGAAATTTGAGTTTTATTTTGTGCAATCTGAGTAATTTGCAATTATTGGAATGAATACTGTTTTAAACCAGCTAATTTCCGTTTAATGTACAAGTCAAATCGAAATAGGAAAAATGCATGCACTCGCAATTTTTTATTATCTTATCACTCTGTACAATCATTTACTATTTCTTTCTTTTAATTTTTTTTCCCGGTAAATGAAGAATATAATTAACATTAGAAGATGGGAGGATAACCAAACCTCAGTGCAAAAATAAACATAAGAAAATGTTAACAATGAAGGTAGCTTTCTCAACATATTTGAGAAGGAAAGTCCTTCGAATAGATCTATGAGTTCTACACCGAATACAGACCAATTGTCTAATCTTGCTTGTCTGAATATCTGTTGGAGATGGTTCACTGGCCAAATATATAATGGTTCCTCTTTGCTTGCAAAAGTCAGTGGAGACCTCCCACTTTTAGATTGATTTATACCCTTTTTATGCTAAATTGATTTATTTAAAATATGATATCAGAACATGTCTACAAATGTGGTAGCATTGCCTTTTGTGTGTTCAGTTCCTCTGCTTAAACCAGGATTACTGTTATTTATTATTACAGCCATGATTGAGCAAATGTGATGTTGATGTGTTATATGGAAATATGCTGCTTTTATAGCAAATATTTTCTTCGCTAAAAAAAAAAGTAAATAAGGGTCTAAACAGGTGTCTTTTAACTGAAAACCCTTTCACCACCAATTGCCTCATCAATAAATAAATTTCCTTTCAATTTTTCAAGTGATCCGGTGTTATTTAAGGTCTGCAGCTGGTTATGATTTGTCCTTAGTTTTATCTGCTTATAAACAGTTGAAGCTTTGATGTATCATGAATTTAGTCAGGGTAGTTTAGCTTACTCAACTGGATACTAAATGTGTACATCTTTTTTGTTAAACTAATAGAGCTGCAAACCTGGTTGTCCCAAACTTGGGTATGGAAGCAACGAGTGATGTAACATCTTCTGGTCCAGTTAAATTGGCAGATCTCCAAAGAATATTGAGTAACATTGGACCTGCAGGTACAAGCTTATATAAAAGAGCGATGTTCTATTGTGTACTCTTATCTGTTGAGACCTGACATGTTATTCTGATGAGATACTTGCAGATAGTATTGTTGATCCTGATGGAGGTAATCATATGATCTTCTT
>JASCZI010121024.1:31266-42478 GCA_036250425.1 Stylosanthes scabra | reverse complement strand
CTGGGCATCAGAGATGTGCGAAAACAGATAATATCGCATGCTATTAGATTCAAATATCAAACTAGAGGACTGCTCATACTGAAGTGAAGTGCAATTTGTCGTAATGATGAGAGGGAAATAAATATCAACTGAATATGATATATGATTTTTAATGCAAAGTCATATATGTTTGCATCCACTCACCACTACATTGGTAGGATAATTGGGGGGCCATTGTCAAATGCATATACCTTTTAAGGTTATATGAAGTATCCTGCTTCTTCCTAAATCCTGATGCTGGTATCATCCATTTTGATTTGGAATATCACGTTATTTGGTGGGATAGGAGGGGTAGCTTTCAAATTATGTTACTCTTTGTAAAATGATGTTCGCAAGTATGAATTTTGTTTGACAGTTTTCTTGTATCTCAATTAGGCTTGGGACTTGGTGATATATTGAAGCCTGATCTAATAATGCCGTTAATGGACACAATACCTTTGGAGCAGCGTTTGGCTCCCTACTTACCTGAGGTATATACCAATGTAGTGATTAATTTTAGTGGTTTTTTTTTTAAAAAAAAAATTATTTACATATCCTTGTAATATTGTCTGGTTGTAGGGTAAGTGGTCTCCAGAAGATATATTGGAATTGTTGCAGAGCCCACCTTTTCGTCAGCAAGTGGATTCATTTACTTATGTGAGATCGCCAAGCATCATTGTTCTCGTCCTTGTCTTGCATTGTTTTACCCAATATGCTTAGTAATTATTATTTTATTTTTTATTGCTATAGGTACTTAAAACAGGGCAGATAGATTTAACTCAGTTTGGAATTAATCCAAGTAAATGTAAGTTGTACTTCCATAGTATCTATTTAGCCTTGCCCAAGTAATGATGTCTTTGATATGGCTGATATTTCTTTATTTCTTGGCAGACAAGTTCACAGTTTTGTCGTTTCTTGAGGCCCTTGAAGATTCTGTTTCCGAATCGTCAGAGGCCGAGAACCCCAGGCAAGATCAATCTTGTAACCGACCTGACACTATGGATGAATCTAAGTAGCAAGGATTTTTCAGTGTCTTCCCCTCCCCCATCCCCTTAAAGTTTAAAGATAAGAAACCTTGCTTTTCTATAAACATTTCTGCGTGAAAAAAGAGGGAAAATTTTTTAGAAGGTCGTTGAAAAAAGATACTAATTTACTTGGGATATTTTAAGGCAACGATTAATGAATCATAAGCCACTGTTCCCCCTTTCTACTTTGTTTTACTAATTATAATATGTATAGTAAGATGCACTATGTCTTTTGTAGTGCATCGCTGTAGGATGCACTTTGGAGACTAGGACTTGGAAAATTATGGTGAGCCATAGTGGATTAGTTGCTATTTCGTTCCACTTATCCTAGTTTATCCATTTTTGACGTTCCCAACCGTCGTGATGTTTTAAAATGGTTAGATGAGAAGCGGTGAGATTCATTTATGCATCCAAGTTGATAACATTCAGGTTTGTCCAGCATTTTATTTTTATCCTTTACCCTTTTTTTAACTTACAATCGTTAAAGTATACGCGACCATTGCGCTTAGTTCGTTATATTTGTTAACCGTTGGTTGAAGCTCATCTATTAGTCAAACTCATTAATGTAAAACAATAAAACGTCTTTTAATAAACTATATATTCATTTCTATTATCGCATAATTTTACTTAATAGGTAACAGTTACAATTTTAATTGTATCATAGCTTATAATAATTACATGAATTATTATTAGTCAGATCTAAATATTCATAAATCAAATTTCATAAATTAATATATTGGAGTTCAATTTTAATTCATTATTAATGCGAATTCTTGTTTACAGATATTTAAATGTATAATATTATTATTATACCAATAAAAAATTCTAGTTTAATATTATTTCAAGTCTTGGAATAATAATAATAATGTCTTCTGTGCAGAAGGAAGCCCTAGAAGATTTTATTTAAAAAAAAAGTGGAAGAATTGTTTAGTAAGAGCACTATGATATAATCCCATTCACATCTTCGATGATGAAAATTGGAAAATTGAATAAAAAGAAAATTGATCAAGCTACATAATTGACTCTGCCAAATTCTAGTCAACAGGCAAACATCTAGAAATACCAACCGAGTCCACTTGTTAACATTTTGTACAAATTTTCAATTCCCGTCCATGCTATTCAAACTGCTACATCTGAAGACCCGGATAGATTACGATGAAGGATGACTCGTGCTTTTTTCTATTCTTCGTTCGTTCCTATGAACCTCGTTATTTCTACTTTGGTTTTTGCCTTCAGCTGAGTTGCCATTGCCACCCTTCGGAGCCTCATAAATGGTTAGGCTGCTGCTGCCACTTTGAATCATTTGTTCTTCCTCATTTTCCCCGTTTGACTGAAAATTTTCAAGAATTTCAACAACCTGGCTCATCAGGGGTCTGCCTTTCGGGTTTTGGCTAAGACACTGGTATGCCAAATTGGCTACCTTTATTGCGGTTTTACTAGAACATTGCCCTTCAATTTTAGGGTCTAAAATTTTTAGAAGTTTCTTGTTATGATTCAACAGTGGCCGTGCCCACTCAACCAAGTTATGCTCCCGGCTGGGCCTACTCTTGTCTAAGGCTCTCCTACCAATAAGCAATTCAAGTAGCACGACCCCGAAGCCATACACATCACTTCGAGCTGTCAAATGCCCTGTTCATATTGATGCACAGCTTAGACAACATATGCAGTGGAACATTGACCAACAACTTTTTTTCCGGAGATTATTGACCTACAATTTTATTAGACACTAAACTTACCGGTCATGACATACTCAGGAGCAGCATATCCATATGTGCCCATCACTCGTGTTGAAACATGGGTTTGGTCCCCCATTGGCCCATCCTTAGCAAGACCAAAGTCTGAAAGCTTTGCGTTGAAATCCTGCCGATTTATACGTTGATATTAAATAGCCGCAGACTAGACAAAATTGACTCTTCTACATTTCTCTTCCCAAAACAAAATGGGGAGAAAGGAAATTCTTCTCAATTTGTTTTAAATAAGATGCTAAATTTTACTTGAGAATTAAACCAGAGAAATGTATTTATTGAGGATAAAAGATTCCCCAAAAAGAATCAAGAAAATACAAAAAAAATAGATGAGGAACATTATCAACTAAGCAAAGCTCGTCAATCTTTCTAATAAATCTGTCTGTCAATAAAACCTCATCAATCTCTCTAAATATCTCTAAGAGAAACCCATGAGAAGGAAACATAAACCATTAGCTGAGCATTGGAAGATGCTCAAAAGAAATCACCCATTTAAAAAAAAAAAAAAACTCAAGTCTCTGTAAATTAGTTGAAACTCAAAATAGCCCATGAAATTAGAGATCGAACTCAAATTGGCCCCTAAAATTTATAGCTATCCAAACTAGCTGCCAAAATTTGAAAACGTAACTCATGATGGTGGTCCCTTCTCTCATCTCTGTTAACGACATGCTTAGCTGGCACATTAAGTGACACGCTGGCATGAATAAAACGACGTTTTTTATGTCGCCGCCTAAATAGATTGGAACAATGCCTTATGAATGGAGAGGGGGCGGTAACTTAAGGAGTTACTAAATTATCAAAACTCTCAATACACAACATAGTTCTTCTTCTTCACCTCCTCCATTAATGCTGTTGTAGACTCTTCTTCTTCTTGCAATCGTTCTCGTGGCTCGGAATGGAGAGGAAGAACTAGGGCACAATCGTTTCTTCGAAAGAGGTTAGTGAAGTCCCCAATCTCTCTCAAACTTTAATGCTCTATTTTTTTATGAGGGAGGGTTATTGTTGCTGCCATTGTGCTCTTTTTATGAAAATACTATCCGCATGTCACTTAACGCTCCACTAAGCACGTTGTTTGACAGAGATGACAAGGGGCCAACATGGGTTACATTCTCAAATATGAGGGGCTAGTTTGGGTAACTATGAATTCGGAGAACGATTTGAGTTCGAGATCAAATTTCAGGGGTCATTTTAAATTTTAACTCGTCTATAATTTAATTTGAATAAGAAGGTATATAACACATAAACAGAAACGATTTATCCCTTTAAGTAAATATTCCTAAATATGCTACTAACTACTAAATGGGGGAAGATTTTACTACTTTTTAAAACGGTTTTGCTGGGTAGTTTAACATACCAGTGGATGAACAAAGGTTAAGAGAAAGAGAAATTTAAAGGAAAAGATAATGTTGGCTGATTATTAGCCCAAAAATTTGTTTTCCAATCTTTTCTCATTGTTAAATTCCAAGACATTGAGAGCATCTACTTTTTACTTCATTTAGTATTTAGAATGTTATATCTTTTACTCAAGTATATAGGAGAAGACAGCATACCGCATCTAGCAGAATATTTGATGTCTTAAAGTCACGATATATGATGGGCCTTTCTGCACCGTGAAGAAAAGCAAGCCCTCTTGCAGCGTGTAAAGCAATCTTCATTCTTTTTGACCAAGTTAGGGTTGAGCCGACTCCTACACCAATAAAAACGAGATGGTTAGAACTGTAAGTAGAGGTAATTTCCTTACCTATTTTCTTTTGTTTTTCAGTAACATTATTTTCAGGAATTGAATTGTACTAACCATAAGATTTATTTAAGGCTTCCATATTAAAACTTAAAAAGCAGATATGGCAAAATATGGGATGGGATGGGAATATGGGATGCTGATAACAATGAATTGAAGATCAAGTGCTTTGATTATTAAGTATTCTAGGGTTAAATTTTGAAAAGGAAATCCAGAACTAAAACAATTTTTCCAACATCTTGTTCGACAATATAATTCATCATGTTAAGGATCACAAACATATATATAAACCCTCTCAGTTGGCAGCAATAGCTCTTTCAATGAACATTAGGCACTTAGTTCAGAACCTAACTGATTTAAGACTTAGATAGCCTGCAATTACAAATGAAAGCTTACTACGGAAAAGATGTTTCTCCAAGCTGCCACTTGCCATGTACTCATAGACTAATAACCGGTGTTCATCCTCGCAGCAGTATCCAATGAGCTTTACAAGGTTTGGGTGACTGAATTGACCTAAGTAGTTAACTTCAGCCTGCAAAGAGAGAGCAAAAACCAGGCAGTTAAGTTCGTTGCTCACTACTATTTCATGCCACAAGTGTTTTTTGGCACTTGTTATTCTAAAACAATGAACTCAACTATTATGAACTGTTGCAACAAATGATCCATGAGCAAACTTGGATACATTATAAGAAGAATAATTTTGATGCACTATGTAAAACGCTATATTCTCAACCACTCAACCAATTTGGCTTTTGGCAACAAATGATCGATGAGTTAGTTCAGATACTATCAGCATAAAAATAAATTTCACTATCAATCAACAACCAATTAGGTTTCGTACAACTTAAAAGATAATATAAAAGAGACAACTATGAACTATGTAAAAAAAGTTCACTGACAGTTCTCAAAATTAGATCCTACTTATAATGTAGTTAATGTAAGAGTTGAACACTATTAATAGTTAGTTAATAACTGATAAATTAAATTGAATGAACATGCAAACAAAGCAATAAATGGAATACAGAGAGTAAGAGAAGTAAGTTACGTACGAGCCATTCCCTATCGCCTTGAAATCCTTCACGATTGAGCTCCTTGATGGCGACTTGAGTGGACTCGAATCCTGGCCTCACACTATCATCAATGACACCTTTATACACCACTCCGAAGCCACCTTCTCCAAGAATCAAGTCAGGGCGGAAGTACTTCGTCGCTAACCTCAGCTCCTCGTACGTGAATATATGAACATTGCAGTAACCAGCACTCTGCCGCAGATCTTTGATATTCATCGAACTCAACGGAGTCGTCGACGGTGCAGATTCATATTCTAAAAACCCTACTGTCAGTGATTCACCAATAAACCCGTTAAATGGAACGGTTCAAAACGAAACTCACCTTGACGCCGAGGCTTAGAACTCGAATCGGAGACCGAGTGATGCTTTTGCTCTTCAATGCTGAAGCAAATCCCCATGAATCTGAAGCGGAAAATCGGAATCGGAATCGGAATCTAGGTGGAGATTGAAGAAGAGAACGTGCATTCACATTAAGTACTCATGGTTTTCCGTCCATTCCAGAAATGGCAATGGCTCGACGGAGGAAGGATTTGGATCTGATTTTCCGACTACCGAGGTATTTGGATTGGAATTTTGAATTTGAAGCTTTGAGAGAGAGAGAGAGAGAGAGAGAGAGAAACGAGTGAAGAATGATTCAAAGGTTTGATGGCATTCGCAGTGGCTTCCACCGAGGAGCGCCGAAAGCGCCAAACTAAGGGCTCCCCAATCCTTTCTTTGTTTCTTGTCTTCTCTTCTTTTCTTTTACAGAAATAACCCTACACTTACTTCTATTTGCACAACTTTGCCATTTCTTCTTTGGCATTCCTCTCTCATTTTCAACTCTTTAATAATCTAATCTCATTTCATAATACAGAGTAGACAAACAGAAATCCCTTTCAGCTTTCAAACTTTTTATTAAAATGACAACTTCTATCTATAACCGCTTTAACAGATAAATGTTTTATTTTTATTTTTTTGGGATTTGACGACCACATTATACGCGTAGAGCAATAACAAGAAAAAGAAAATCAGTATGAATATCTAAATATAGGTAAAGCTGGTAAGAAACTAGAATCCATAATTAAATGCGTTGTTAACTTAACACTGTTAATGTGAGTATATATCATAATTAAAGCTAATTAGGCAAATCCATCATTTATGAGCTCTCGCTGCTTCTTTAACATTTCTTTAAATATCAAGTTGAGTTGTGTCAACTTTATGAGCTACTTGTTGATTTAGTTTATTAATTGCCAATTAGTCACCAAAAGATTATTAATTGCCAGTTTTATTTACTATTATAGATGTTGACTTGTTCATTCATTAGTTTATTTATTGTTTATCCTGAAGGAGATAATTGATTTTTCAATATTTCAACACGGAAGATTGATCAATAATTCAACCCATTATATACAAATTATTATAATCAACGTAACAAGTTTCTTCATGAACATTATAATTTTTTTAAAAAAATGAGCAATTATAGTTAGTATATAATACATAGTGTATAAATTTTTAATTCGGCAACTTGCCGAAATAACAAGTACTAATCAACAAAACTTTGGTGTATTATTTTCCCAATAATTTAGATTTTAAAAGGTTGGTATTAGTCTATTAGATTTTAAAAGTATCACTATTACGTATTATCTTCGTTTATATTTGGAAATGTCTCCACTGTTAAGCTAGTAAGGTCTACATTTTTTATTTTATTCTAAAGAAATTTTCTCATGCATTAATGCTGAACTACTTGAGATCATATTTGAAAATGTTAGCTTATTATTTCAAACATCATATTCGTGGTTAGAAGGATGCAAATTAAAACCCAGCCACCAGTCACCATCGAGGCCACATTAAAGTGTGAACAATACAGCCAAGAATATGATGATGAAAAAACACAGAAAACCTTCAATAATAACTGTTGTGGGGAAATTTATCCCACAGTAGAGACAAAAACTTATCACGCATCAAACTCAGAAAGACGAATGATAGATGACGAATCACGAACCTTTAATTGCTAAAAATATGAAGGTAAAAGAATGATTGATTATTGATTATTTTAACATGAAGTTGTCTAGCTAGTAGTCAGTAGATATTCTCTGTCTTGATGCTACTTTACTTTTCTAACCACTTGCATGTGCAACTCCTGTTCATGCTTAATTAAATAGCTGTGACTTTGTGAGGTTACTACTGTCTTTTTCTAATCTTGGAACTGGAAGCATGAGATGTGAGGCTAAGTGCTAACTAATATTGTGTTTTCTTTTTTTTCTTTTTTACTCTTTTGGGCTGAAAACAGCTACCTGGACGATCAGACAAATCTTTATATAATTGGGCCTCCGTTTATAATTGGGCATCTTATCTCTATCCCCCAAAAACATAACGATACAAAAACTGATTTTTATCCTGCACATAACAATCAAATGAACGTCTTTCACTAAAACAAATAAAAGACAAAATATGAAGGCCCAAATGCTCTTTTTAATCTTTGAATAATGTATGCATCAACCCACTCACAAACATTTATATAGAGCTCCAATTGGCTATGGATTAATCAATAGATAGAGAAATAAGGTGAAAAACAAAAAATATATGTATTGTAACAAAAAAATATTGGGATTAACAGAATATTTCATTATCAAATTACAGTATTTTAATAAGGACTCAGATTATTAAGAGTGGCATCCCTCTCATTTTCAAAGCTCCAAATTTCCCTCTTCCTATTCTTTTTTGCACTTCCTAGAGGGATTTTTTTTCTTTTTTCTTTTTTTTTTGAAAGGGGCTAGAGGGATGTCACTCTTAGTAACTTAACACTTAATTATAAAATACTCTAATTTTGAGACTAAATTGAAAGATAAAAATATAGGGAATCAATTATAAATTTAGTAAAATTATAGTAAACGATTAAATAATCATTAATACTTTTATAGGAGGAGTGCTATATAATCAGCACAATTAATTTTTGTTGGTGAATAGTTAGTCAATCATCACATTTTTATTGGTTAATATAAAAAAAATAAACTCATATATTATAAAAATATATATGTCGGTCAATATAAATAAAATTGATGGTCATTAATCATTCTTTTATTTTTTTAATTAGATGAGAATATATAGGTTGAACATATATTGAATTTAAATATAAAATAATAGAATTTTATGATTTATAATATTTTACATAGTATTTAATTAATTTTAAAAGAAGAGATAATTTTGTTAACATGACAAAATAATATTTTTTAATAATATCAAAAAGTGTAAGTCTAGAAACTAAATTAATATTTTTGACATTTTTTAAAACTAAACTAAAACTCATGATTACAATGCAATCTGAAATACCAATTCAGAGGAAACACTACAGTACAAGAAGGTTCTGATCTCTTTACACAAGTAATGCAATGTAAAATTCAATTCGTGAAGCTCAAGCTCCACTGTATGTGTTTGCACCAGTTTTATCAGCCAGATATAAAGCCATGTGGAACATGAAGGTTCACATGCATGACAGTTTATATAGAACAATTTATAGACATTGGAGTATTGGACCGACACTAATAATAACAAGCTAGCTTTTGGAATACGTAAACGATTTAATTTTCACTATTAAAATGAAGAAGATTATATTTAATTTGTATAATAATATTGTCAAAATCATTAATAGGTAAAGAAAAGATATGCATTTTAGTTTTTAGACATATACATACAGCAGCCTCCCTCAAGTTGAAAAATTATTGTCAAACACAAATTTTTAAAACTGCACATGAACTGTGAAAATGGTTCGGACAATATATATACAGTATATCCATACATAAACATCTAATAATATTTAATTTTAATTAAGTTGACAAAAGTTGTTAACTCTTATAAAATATTATTTTTCAAAATAAATTTGTCAGTTCATAGACAATAATATATATATATAGCACAAAGCTTAGTCTGTCAGCTATTGATCGTTCAGGTTTGGCTTTGGAATAATGTGAAAAGGAAAGTGGCGGCACTGATGTACTAGTCGGCAAAGGTAGCCGATCGATCGAGCAATGATGATGTGAACCATAAATTAATATTTGATTTAATTGGATTTTGCCAAAGTCAGTTATATGTTCTTATCCTATATGTATGTAATATGGTTTGAAGAGACTCATATAAGGGGGATTAAATCTGAGTATTCTTTTTTTGTCAATAAAATAAGTGTAGCTTACTGTACAGTTTTATCTTCTTAAGTTACACGAAGACAAAAAGCTCACTATTATCTCCTAACACGCAGCAGAGTATTGAAAGATCAAATAAAGGAGACACAAGCACATATCCTGATTCGGCTACCCCACTGCAGCCTACATTCAGTCTCCACCAGAATCATGGTGGAATTCCACTAATTTCAATGAAGTTACAAACACCAATTCAATGAAATTACACTTGCCTTTTACCAAGGACTTTTAATCCTAAGCTAACCTAGCTTAGTAATCACCATGAGCGTTATCCCAACTCACAAGGGGAACCTCTCAGGCTCATGACACAAAACAGAAATTAATCTAAACTTAGAATCAATTTCAATGGCTTTTCTCAAACCTATCACTCTTGCCTTTTCTCTCAATGGCTTTTTCTAATGCCTTGCATTTGTCTTTTCTCTCATGGAAACAAGAATGATAAACTTAGAAAAATAATATAAGACCTTCAGTACATTTGAAGGAGAAGATGGCAGAATTAAGAATTCTAAAATTGAGGATGAAATGCTCTTTCTCTTAGAATTTTCTCATTGGTCTTCTCTTCGCTGAATCTTCCTTTAAGTAGGTCCTCTTCCTCCAAGACAAGCTGCTTTTTCACTCATGAGAAAGGACGAAATCTGTTGGTTGTTGAGCAATCCAAATGAGCAAGGTAATGGCCAAGGTTGGGACTGCCAAAACTGCCATTTGCAACTTTGCAACGTTGCATAGCAGCAAGGTAGTGGAATTGCCTTGTTTTTGTGTCCTTGATTGCTTTTTCTTGTACTTGATCAATCTTGGCCCTTCATCTCAAATTTTGGCTCCAAGAATTCATTATCCACCCTTCACTTTGATTGTGTGCTTGATCTTCAATAATTTGGTGAGATTCATATTGATTTCTTTCCTTCAAATTGCCAAATAATTGGTTTTCATTCCCTCCAAGACTTGCTGGAATTTCCTGCATAAGAAGGACCATCACAGCAGCCAATAAGATAGTAAAATGGGCTTTTTCTTTCAAGTATAATAGCATAAAAAATTGGACTCAATAACCTCACAAACTAACAACACTAATAATGGGCTTTATGCCTAACAAAAGAGGTATAGCAGATTCAATACCATGGCACCAATAAACAATACTTTTGTTATCACTATAATCTAATACTATCAAAGACTTAACAATCTCCCCCTTGATGACAAAACATTGAAAACAATAAACAAACAGGATTGAGATAAGAGTGAAGGGTACTCTCCTTTGAAGATCTTTCAATTTTGATGTGCTTCAAGTGTTTAAATGCCCCCCCTTTCTTTCATAATTGTAGCTCCCCCTACAAATAGGCATATGGAGAAAAGAAAATACACCACAGAAAAATTCCAACAACACCTGTGAACAATCAAATAAAACAGCAAACAACTATTTAAATAGCTTAAGGTTCACAAAATTTAATCAGCT